>RJWM01001842.1:0-86351 GCA_004363535.1 Dasyprocta punctata | reverse complement strand
TGGATTGTGGCTTGCAGCTTGCAGCCGCCATGAACTGTAGCCCCGTCATCCCATGCTACCTTGGAGCCCACTTTATGGACTGAAACTCCCGAGAAACTGTAAGAATAAACCTTTCCTTCCCTAATTTTGGGCGTCAGGTATTTTGTCTCGGCAACGAGCAAAAAGTAACTAAGACAGGTATTTTCCCAGAAAAACTGAAAACGTCATGCCACAGCGATATATGTGCACCCATGTTTATAGCAGCACAATTTGTAATAGTTAAATCTTGGAAGCAACCAAAATGCCCATCAACCAAAGAATGGGAAAAAAAGATGTGGTATTTTTATACAATGGAATACTACTCAGCTATAAAATAGGATAATGTTGAGGCTTTTATAGGTAAATGGAAGCAATTTGAGCCTATACTCATAAGTGAAATAAATTAAACTCACATTAATAAATATCATATTGTCTCCTTAGTATAATAATAATAATAATAAACTGAAAGAGTAATAAGATTCAAAATGTACAACAGATATTGTAATAATGAAAGCAAAAGAAAGTGCTCAAAAAGAAAAAACAACTGAGATAGGGGAAAGGAGAAAAGGAGGAAAGGAAAAGAGTTTATGTATGCAGGTATACATATATAACTGTATGTATGTATATGTGTGCAAGATAGATAACTATACTACTAATCTCTGTTAGTTCATCAAAAAAAAAAGTTTGTGCTACCATTGTTTGAATGTCTGATCATTTCTTATGCCTAAATCTTGTAACCTGAACAATTACTTCTATGATAACAATATGCAATATATTAACTAGTTGTAATTTATTGCTTTTTTTTTGAAATTCTGTATTATGTGTAACCTTTTTGTTTTGCTTTTTAAAATAAAAATAGAGATTCATTTGGCATATTTGTTTTCAATGCACTACCTACCTTTAAATATAATTAGAATGTCTCAGTTAACAGATGATGTAAACTTCAGGGAGCATTGAGGCAACTAAAATAGGGCAGGAAAAGGAAAAGAATTTTAATAGGGAAAAGTAAAATTAATTTTTTAGGATAGCCAGGTCAAAAATCTTTATTATGATAGTAGAGTCAGCCTTTTTTTGGTATCCCTGAAAAGAACCTTTTTTTGGTATCCCTGAAAAGAACACTGGTGGTAAAGTTAAGATGTCTGAAAAGACCAAAAACTGAGGAGGACAAGGAACAACCAGAACTCTTACATACTTCTGCTGGGAATGTAAATTGGCACAACCTCACTGAAAACAATTTGGCATTACCTCACAAAGATGAACGTGTAAAACTCAGGTCCCAGATATTCTACTCCTAGTCGTATGCTCTGGAGCAACTCGTGTATGTGTGTGCCAGAAGACATGGACAAAATTGCCCATAAACAGCACTGCTCAAAACACCACAAACTGGAGAGCTCCTAAGAGCCCATCAGCAGTTGAGTGGGAGGGTAAGCTGTGGCATATTCACACAGTGAAGTACTAGAAGCTGTGAAAAAAAAAAAATGAAGCACAGCTGTGTGTAGCAGGATGGCTGCCATGTTGAAAATAAAACAAACCAAAGAAGACCGTACAACTAAAACAGCAATTTCAAAATGTTTCACCAGTCCCCGGAGACCTCAGCAGCAGGGCAAGCGGACCTTTGCCCCCCTCCACTGCCAGCAGCACGTCCCCCACCCTGGAGATCTATGCAGCCTGTGGATTATTGACAGCAGCACCTCCCTCTCCACACCCGTGTCTTCAACAGGCCAGCTACCATCAGCATCCTGTTCACTACCTGCAGAACCCTGGTGGGCTGGTGGAAGCCTCAGCAACCCCTCACCCACACAGAGAACCTCAGTGGGCCTGCGACTGTGCAGTGAGTTTCCCCCTCAAAGTAGAGGACATCAGTGGGTCAGCAGGAGCAGCAACAAGCCCTCCTTTTGAGCTGTAGGACTTTAGAAGCGCAGCAAAGTGTGAGTGAGTCCTTCTTCCATACAGAAAACACTGGGTGGGTTGAGGAGAGGGCTGACAAGGCCTCCCCTAACCTGGAGAGGCTTGAGGGGGCCTAAGAGACCCCCAGTGACACAGTAGGGTCCCAGCTGAGGCACACAATATAGACAGGTAAATCTGGCAGCATGGAACAGCCTAAAACCACAATAACAATAGAAGCTAAGAGTTGGCTTACATCAATACTCCTAGGCTAGTCAGCCTAGGGAGAATATAAGACTCACCCAAAAGGACCTGCAGGAGGAATCCAGGTGACTGGCCCCTCCACTTCATTAAAGGACTCAGCAATTGGACAAAATCACCCATACAGTAGGACCCTAAGACATACACAGCAGTCACTAGAGACTAGTGGGATTGAAAGACCAAAATACAAACCCAAGAGGTGAAAATGACAAGATAAAAAAGCAAACTGCAATCTCAAATGTCCCATCAATCAAGAACAAGTATAGGGGACACTGAAATAAAGGACATTGAAAGTCACAAAACTGAAATTTCTGAAAAGATAGAAAGTAAAATAAAGAAACAAATCCATGAAGCTATAGAGGAAATCAGATTAGAAATAATCTCTCAGGTAAAGAGAGAGATGACAACCTTAGTAAAGGAATTACTCGGAATAGCTAGAAAGACATAGATTAAAAAAAAGTACAGGAGCATGGGAAAATGATGGAAACCTTGAATGAGCAATTTAGGAAGCAAATAGAAAGCATGGAAAAAATTGAAGGAGATATCTAGAAAATACAAAATTCCACTCAAAGCTGGCAAAACCATTTAAATGAAACTGAGGGTACACTTTCAGACCTTGAAGACAGGATCACAGCTAGTGATCATGAAAGGAAAGAACTTGTAAAAATAACAAGGGAGCATGAAATAACAATTTAACAGCTTCAAAATGATGCAAAGAGAACCAATATAAGATTGATAGGCATCAATAAAAATGGAGGAGTCAATACAACTGATTTTTAAAAAACTATTTGCAGAAGTAATAGTGCAAAATTTCTCAAATATGGGAAAAGAATCAGATATGCAGATAAGTGAGTCATATAGAACACCAGTCATAACCAAAATAAATCTACATGCAGACATACAATAATTAACATCCTAGACATACTGCATAAAAACAGAATACTAAAAGCTGTTAGAGAAAAGACATGACTCACCTATCAAGGAAAGCCCATTAGAATATTGGCAGGCTTTTCAGCACAAACACTCAAGATAAGACAAGCTTGGAGTGAAGTATTTTAAGCCCTCAAAGAAAACAACTTTCAACCCAGATTGATGTACCCTGCAAAGCTTTCTTTCAAAATTGATGGAGAAATAAGATACTTCCATGACAAAGAGCAACTGAAGACATTCATGTCTATCAAGCCAACCCTAGAAAAAGTACTGAAAGGCACAATAGAGACAGACAAAAATGACTATGATTCCCAGAACAACAACAGAAAAAAAAGACCAGGCCGGGTAAACAATTAAATGAGGGGGAAAAGGAGGAAACCAACAACAGGAAACTAACATGACAAAGTTAAGCCAGTACATATCAGTTATATCCATCAATGTAAATGGCCTCAATTCACCAATTAAAAGAAATAGACTAACAGAATGGATCAAAAAACAGGACCCAATATTCTGTATACAAGAAACACATCTGACTCAAAAGGAAACTCATAGACTAAAAGCCAAAGGATGGAAAACAATATTCCATGTGACAGGAACCCGGAAAAAAGTGGGCATAGCTATTCTGTTTTTAGACAGCGTAAACTTCAAACCAAAAATGATCAAAAGAGATAAAGAAGGTCATTACATACTTTTTAGGGGGAAAATTCAAGAGGAAGAGCTAAGAATCATAAATATATATGCACCAAATACAGGAGCACTCAACTATATAAGACAAATACTAATGGACATGAAAAGCCAAATATGCAATAACACAATAATAACAGGGGACCTTAATACCCCATTGTCCCATAGAGATAGATAAACTAGACAAAAAATTGGCAAAGAAATAACAGAACTGAATTAAACCTGTGAACACATGGACTTAGTAGATGTTTAGAGTGCTCCACCTAAGGACATCAGAATACACATTTTTCTCAGCTACACATGGGATGTTCTCTAAAATAGACCATATATTAACCCACAGAACATGCTTAAGTAAATGCTAAGGGATTGAAATTATCCCATGCATATTATCTAATCATAGTGCACTAAAATTGGAAATTAACAGTAAAAGAAACTGCAAAACCTAAATAAACACATGGAAATTAATAACAATCTCTTGAACAACCAGTAGGTTACAGATGAAATTGAAGAAGAAATTAACACCTAAAACTCAATGAAAATGCACATACAACATACTAGAACTTGTGGGATGCAATGAAAGTGGTCGTAAGAGGAAAATATATAGCAATAAACTGTCACATCAAGAAAACAGAACAAGCACAAGAAACAACCAAATGCTACACTTCAAGCTTCTAGAAAAAGAAGTACAAGTCAAACCCAAAGCTCATAGAAGAGAGGAAATTATAAAGAACAGAGCAGAAATTAATGCAATTGAGACTAAGAAAACAATACAAAGAATTAATGAATCAAAGAGCTGTTCCTTTGAGAAAATAAACAAAATTGATAAACCTCTAGCCAACTTTATCAAGAAAAAGAAAGAAAAAACTCAAATTCATGCAATAAGGTATGAAAAGAGAGAAATTACTACAGATCCCATGGAAATTCAAAAGATCATGAATACCTATTTTGAAAATCTTTACTCACATAGGGTAGAAAACATAGAGGATATGGATAAATTCCTAGAAATATATAAACTACCAAAGCTGAGTCAAGAAGATATAGCAATAACCCAATATCAGCTACTAAAATGGAAAATGTGATTAAAAACTTACCAAAAAGAAAAGTCCAGATTCTAATGGATTCACAGCTAAATTCTATAAGAAATTTAGAAAACATTTAATGCCAATACTACTCAAACCCTTCAACTAAATTGAAAGGGAAGCAATCCTCCCTAACTCATTCCTCGAGGCAAGTATTATTCTGATACTAAAACCAGAGAAAGACCCAATCAAAAAGGAGAACTATAGACCAATTTCCCTAATGAACATCAATACAAAGATTCTCAATAAAATGCTGGCAAATAGAATGCAGCAAATTATCAAGAAGATTATACATCATGACCAAGTGGGATTTATTCCAGGAATGCAGGAATGGTTTCACATATGCAAATCAATAAATGTAATACACCACATCAATAGTGTCAAAGACAAAAATCGCATGATCATCTCAATAGACACAGAAAAAGCTTTTGATAAAGTCCAATGCTCATTCATGATAAAAACCTTACAGAAACTTGGAATAGGTAGTATCTACCTCAATCTGATAAAAGCCATCTATGACAAACCAACACCCAACATTGCACTAAATGGACAAAAACTGAAAGCTTTCACTCTAAAATCAGGAACAAGACAAGGATGGTCACTATCACTACTCCTATTCAATATAGTTCTGGAAACATTAGCAAGAGCAACCAGACAAGAGAGAGAAATGAAAGGAATAAGGATAGGAAAGGAAGAAGTTAAATTATCGCTATTTGCAAATGACATGATACTCTACACAGAAGACCCTAAAAACTCCATCAAAAGGCTACTAGAGTTAATAAACAACTTCAGCAGTGTGGCTGGATACAAAGTCAACACTCAAAAATCAATAGCATTCCTGTACACAAACAACAAACTCACTGAGAGAGAAATTATGGAAATAACACCTTTCACAGTAGCATCCAAAAAAATGAAATACTTAGGAATCAACCTAACAAAGAATGTAAAAGATCTATATGCTGAAAACTATAGTACTCTCAAAAAGCAGATTGAAGAGGATGTCAGAAAATGGAAAGATATCCCTTGCTCTTGGTTAAGGAGAATGAACACTGTGAAAATGGCCATATTCCCCAAACTGTTATACAGATTTAATGCAATCCCAATCAAAATACCATTAACCTATCTTACAGATCTAGAGAAAACACTCCTAAAATTCATCTGGAACCAGAAGAGACCTAGAATAGCAAAGGCAATTCTAGGCAACAAAAGCAAGGCAGGAGGCATCTCAATCCCTGATTTGAAATTATGCTACAAAGCTACAGTGATAAAATCAGCATGGTACTGGCAAAAGAAATAGACCTGAAGATCAATGGAACAGATTAGAAGATACATATACAACTACAAAGACACTCAGCCACCTGATATTTAACAAAGGGGCTAAACATGTTCACTGGAAGAAAGATAGCCTCTTTAATAAATGGTGCTGGAAGAATTGGCTTTCCACATGCTGAAGAGTGAAATTAGACCCACGTCTATCACCATGCACTAAACTAAAGTCAAAATGGGTCAAAGATCTAAATATTAGAATAGAAACACTAAGTTTACTGGAAGACAAGGTAGGCAAAAATCTTGAAGACATAGGGGTAGGCAAAGAGTTCATGAACAAAATGCAAACTGTACAGAAAATACTTCAAAGAATCAACAACTGGAATCTCATTTTATTAAAAAGCTTTTGCACTTCAAAGGAAATCACTAATAAAGTGAACAAAAAGCCCACTGAATGGGAAAGAATTTTAGCCAACTGTCCCTCAGACAAAGGAATTCTATCTAGAACACATAAAGAATTAAAAAACATCAGGTTCCCCAAATTCAAAGACCCAATCCAAAAATGGGCATCTGAGATGAATACATACTTCTCAGATGAAGAAATAGAAATGGCAAATAAATACATGAAGAAGTGCTCAACATCACTGGTCATTCGAGAAATGCAAATTGAAACAACATTGAGATTCCATCTCACTCCAGAAAGAATGGCTGCCATCAAGAAATTAACTGATAACAAATATTGGCAGGGCTGTGGGGAAAATGGAACCCTTCTCCACTGTTAGTGGGAGTGTAAACTGGTATGACCACTGTGGAAATCTGTATGGAGATTCTTCAAAACCTAGGATTGGAAATTCCCTTCAATCCAGCTATTCCCCTTCTGGGTTTTTTCCCAGAAAAATTGAAAGTGTCATGTCACAGCAATATACGTGCACCCATGTTTATAGCAGCACAATTTATAATGGCTAAATCTTGGAAACAACCAAAATGCCCATCAACCACAGAATGGATGAAAAAGATGTGGTATTTTTATACAATGGAATATTAGTCAGCTATAAAAAAGGGTAATCTTGAGGCTATATAGGGAAATGGAGGCAACTTGAAACTGTACTTATAAGTGAAATAAATCAGACATTTGTAAATATTGTATTGTCTCCCCAGTGTAAAAAATAATAATTAAAAAAACTGAAAGAGTAATAAGATTCAAAATGTACAATAGATATTATAATAAGGAAAGAGAAAGAAAGTGCTCAAAATTAAAAAATAGCTGGTATGGGGGAAGGAGAAATGGAAGAAAGGAAAAGATTATATGTTTGCAGATATACACATATAACTGTATGTATGTATAAGTATGCAAGATAGAAAACTATAGTACTAATTCTCTATTAGTTCTTCAGAAAGAATAGTTTGTGTTGTCATTGTTGATTGATCATTTTTTATGTCTAGCTCTCGTAAGCTGAACAACTACTTGTAAAATGACAATATGTAATATATTGACTAGTATTGATTTCTTATATTTTTTAAAATTCTGTATTACTTCTACCTTTTTTTCTGTTTTTTTTAAAACAAAAAAATTGCTTCACCAAAGTAAAAATAGGCAATATATTGGTTAGAGATATATGCAAACATGGAAGAACTATTTTTAAAGGCATAAGAAAGTTAATGAAAAATTCTGAACTAGCAATTAAAGGGTGAGTGGACACAGGGAGATTATAGGAGAGCAGTGAAAAGTAGGGTCAATAGAATTAGTGATTTTGGGTTGATCATTTTATTATTAGGCTTCATAAGTTAGATAAATAATTTATATTTGCTTGCATACACAAGTAATACATATACAAATGCTTGAAAACTTCTCATATGCCATATGACGAAATAGTACACTGCCAGTGAATAAAATAAATTAGACCTGTATGTACTGACATGAAAAGATTTGGCAGCAAACTAAGTCAACAACAACCAAGTCACTGAGCAATACGATGATCCCTTTCCTATAACAAGCAGAGAAAGTCAAGCTCATAAAACCACATGGAATGCTTAGATTTGCACTGGACACCAACTGCTTGCTCCTCCCACCCACTCACCAGCCATTGCCACTCTGCTCAGGCCCTCGATGCTGGCCTGCATGAACTGAATCAGTAGGTTCTCTTGCCCTCTGGCTTCCTTTAGGGCTCAGTCAATGGGGGAGCATGAGCAAGAGACTGGACGAAGTGTGCTATTCCTAGCTGTTTGCCTGTGGTCTGTTAGGACAGCTGCATTCTTCCATCAGAGGTCCCAGAACCTATTGGAGGGCCCTTTCTGCAGCATCCTTGATCCAGTTTTGTGACCACCACCTTTCCCTGCCCCTTTAGGTGTAGGCATAGTAAAAATGATCCTTTTTTCTTTCCATAAATACTCTCCACACTTTGTACATAGTCCCTTTGTAAACTCACCTTCAATGATCCTAGTTTGATTACTCCATCTATTTCCTGCTGGAACCCCGACAGATACAACTATGTAGCTCCCAAGACTCCAGATGCAAGTGACACGAACTGTTACCCTGCTTCCTGACTGTGCTGTGTCCACATAACTGGCACCCAAGGCCCTCTGAAAGCTGATTTGTGCTACTATCTCTGGGCAGTAGAATTGCACCTGACCATGCTCATATGAGTGTCTTTCCTAAGGCCTCACAGATGTCCAGTACTTCTAACTCCTCTCCTGCCACCCAGGGTCTTAACTATGAACTCCATGGCTTAATCTTTTGGCTACCATGCTATGACTAATGAACTGGACTCTATTCAGATTTAGAGGAGTTAAGTAACATGAACCTCACCACAGTTCCATTTGACTCATGTGGCAACAGAAAACTAAGCTAGCAAACTTGACTTATTCTTCAAAACTCAGATTAGATAGTATTTCCTCTGAGTAGCCCTTCCTGATCACCTAAAGGTTGTTCACAATACGCAGTGTGAAGTTCCTCCATCATGATATCTGTTACACTGTATTGATTGCCCATTTATTTCCATGTATCTTCTCATTAAACTGTGAGCTCTCTGAGGACAGGGGTTAACTCTTATTTGCTTTCATATCATAACAAACACTGGCATGGCATGGGGGCTTCTTGGGGAGAGAAGAAAGGAGGAAAGAAATCACACAGTTATATTCACAGATAGGACAAGATAAAATAGATCACCCTATTTTACTTGCTCTAATGATCTTTAAAGCCAGGGACATTCAAGAGTCATTGTAAGGACAAAGTCATGGACTCACCACACCCCTCCTGCGAGTCTTCCCTCTACCAATCAGCGATATAATATTAAAAGAATGGATCAGAGGCCCCTCTCCGACTCCATACTTACATATGCCAGTGCTTTGTTTCTCAAACATCTGATATTTACAGCTTTTTTGAAATATTTTGCAAAGATCTCCTCAATATCTTTGGCATGTTCAGAAATTTCTGTGTATTACTACTAATTGTGAGGCAGAAGATTTTGTAAGAGTGAGTTAATTAGTTCTAGGTACAGCTATCAGAGACCTGTGCTGATTCCTCTGTGCCGACTTATCTCCAGAATTCTTTGCCAAAATAACAAGAATGAATGTTTAATATTGGCACCCTTTGTCTCTCTGATGGCTTTGAAGAATTCTGCGGTACTTGGAAAGTACTGGGCAAAATAAATAATGAAGGTTTGGTGTTCCTCTTTTAAACACAAATGAAACTATTAAGCAATGAGTCAGAAACCATGTAAGAGACAATTAAGAATTAAAACAGATTTGAAAATGGTTTCTAAAAGACCATAGGCAAAAATTCCATTCAATTCAGTCCAGAGACACTGCATTTCCCCCACCACACTGGGCCGTGCTAACTTTTAAGTGCCCCTCACCACTCTTCTCTCCCTCTTATATATGCCCACCGTGTTCCATTGTCAGCCTGCATCTGGGTAAGAGAACGCAGGACTTCATTCTTAACAAGGAAGTCCAGAGTTTTTTTTTCCCCCCAAGGATATGAGCACAGCACAAAAAAGATCATGAAAAGGAGAGAAAGAATACAAAGTTATCATTTTGTATCAGATATTCACTACTTGACTTGGGCTCATAAGACATTGATTGTGCTCATGCAGACGTAAGCAGTTCATGGTAGGAATGGAGGAGGTGGTCTAAATGGGATGCACGATTAGGAAAATAATTAATCAGCATCGGCTTTCAACTGTTCACATGTGTTGACCAGTGCAAACAATTCCACAGACTGACTCCCTTGGTTACTATCAAGCTAGGATTCACAAAGAGCATACAGTCATTTTGTGTTATGATTTGGGAGAGCCTAACATATTCTGAAATCCCAAATCTACACCTTCTCCCTTCACTGGCCCTTTCCGGGTACACAGAATTTCCATTACACATGTGATAATGCCCACAGTCCTTCACACAAGGCCAGTGCTATTAGGGATACAGTAGTTTAAATTGCTATTGGTTGTGTGGGGATAAGGCGTGGGTGGGTGCGCACATTCCAACCCGATATCCATTTCTCTTTTGCAAGAAAACAGAAGGCTGCTTTATTCTTGGCTACCACCTCTTCCTTAGTGTCACTTCCCAGTTTGGGAAAGGCTGACTATGGCCTCTGGTTGCAGTTGTGGGCAACTTGACCTAGTTTAGACAATCAGAGCTCTTTAACCCTCTCACTATGAGGAAAGTGGGCGCATGACTCAAGGCAAATTATTGAAAGCTTAAGCCAGGAAGCTTACCAGAAAAGTTTGCCCATTTCTCTTGGGACATTAAGATGGCAGGCTATAGATCTGGTGTGTTGAGGACTTCTGCACACCATTTTTGGGTTTGCTTGAGAATGGAGCCACACTAAGAAAAGCAGAGCATCGTGAAACAGAGATAAACACCTCCACTTCTGGAGCCCGGACTCAGCCCTCCCAGAACTCTTCAGATACACATGACAAGACACTCCTTCTTATCAAGTCAGTCTTTTTAGGTTTCTGAAACTTAAAACTCCAACAACCGTAATTAATACATACATACTGATGACCTACCTCAAATTAATGAAGCAAAATGCATGGTGGAGAAAATTCAGACTTCACAGTGGAAGGAAGAAACATAACAATGATCTGGGTCTATCTTTTTCTGTTCCTTAGCATTTAGCCTTGAATATATTCCTTTATAATAAAATAAAAAGCTTATAATAATAAATTCCAAGCTCCTTCTGCATTTTTATTTGTGGCAATTCTAGGTATTTTTTAAGAGCTTGGAAAAAAGAATCATAAAGGGGTGGGAAGAAGAATCACATAAGGTATATTTTGCAGGCCCACAAAGTAGGGTGAGAGTGGGGGTCTTGTTTAGCCAAGTTGGCAAGAATGCAGACAAAGGAAGATGAGTCAGGGATTTAGCTCAGTGGTGCAAGCACCTGCCTGGCAGGCACGAGGTTGGAGTTCCATCCCGGTGCAAAAAAAAAAAAAAAAAGGGAAGATGAGCTGCCCACAGGAAGATGGATGGTCATGCAGACTAACTTCAATGACTAGATGATTTTGCCAGAATCAGCCCTGACTATCACAGAAACAAACTTTTACACTAAAGTCAAGACCTCTGTATTAACCATTCTCCACTATGAGTCAGACTGTTCTAGAGGTGAGGAGATGACGAAGGAAGATGCTGACACACTTGCCATGTGACTTGGCCTCTGTGGTAGATTAACTAATGGTCAACTTGTAACACCCAGCTGAACTGAATCAGCATGGTACTGGGGGTGGAAGGCCCATCTGAGGATTGTTATCAATAGCATAAAAAGAAGAATTAGAGAGGAAGATGATATGCTGTTGATTCTCCTTGAGAAGTTTATTTCCTGGTGTGAACTCAGCTGTTATTATCGGAGGAGCTCAGGTCCTCATTGTCGCTGAGGATGGCTGCGGTTTTCCTCAGGGGAGCCTAGTGATCCTTACCTTGAACGTCACTTCCTGGATCCAGTGCAGATCCCTCAGCCTGCTGGCACAAATCCTTCAGCCTGCTGGCACAGACTTTCTAGTTTCCACCACTGACATTTGGGCTGCCCAGTGCAAATCCTTGATATAGACTTGCATGAGATATTGTCGTGGGCTCTAGGCCTCCAGCTGGACTCAAGGAGGACACTATCGTGGGTTCTTCAGCTGGACTTGTGCAAGACACTGCTGTGGGAATCAGGCTCTCAGCTAGATTCTTTGAGTCTCTAGTGTGTGGACAGATCTCCTGCACTCATTTGCATTTAAGTCTTTGGGTGAATTTTATGAAATAGTCCTATAAGTTATGTCTCCTCTATTAAATCTATTCCCTTGAAAGCCCTGAGTACAACAGCCCCTTTTGCTGAATTGTGCCCTGGCCTGAAATGTTCTCATCATTTAGCTCTTCCAGTATAAATCCTACATGACCTTTAGCACTCCAGCCCAAGACCATTTTCCTCCACAAAGCCTTTCCACGTCATAGCATCTCACAGCAATTTTGCTTTGTCCCTAATCCTAGGTACCTCTGTGTGTTCCTCTCACTGATGAACTCTCTAATTTGTGGACAGGCCTCTCTGCACTTCTGGAAACATGAGAGTGCCAGAGATGACGTGCTCAAGGGCATCCAATACCTTAGCAATAGGTGAGAATGCAGGTACTTAGACTCCACAGCAAAAACCTCTCCCTCCATATCCACTGCTGACACTTACTGTTACTTTGCTTTCCCCTTCTTATTTTCTTTTACTGAGTGCTCATTTCAATTCTCTTCCCCAACTCTTTACTGAATAAAAAGGACTGTTAAGATCCTTAAAACATTTTCTGTGAAATTCAGAAGGTATAAAGTCAGGAGGTATAAAGTACCATTTGCATTTTATAAACGAGACACAGAGAGGCTAAATGTCTTGCTCAAGGTCACAGAGCTAAGAATAAGAGTGAGGATTTGAAAGTCAGACTATACTTGGGATAAGGCCATTTTCTCTCCTTTTTCTACCATCACCATCACCACTAATACCACAGTCATTACTACTATTACTTTCCCAATGTTGTGCCATAATATTCAGTATCTACAACCTAAAAGAGGAAAGGCAAGCAGCAGAAAGATAAAGAGGAGCAAAGGTGCTCACTTTATGGCAGCCAGGAAGTAGAGTGGAGATTACAAGGAGCATAACAGAGAAAGGACTAAGAACCAGATATAGTTCCCAAGGTCATAACCTCTTGCCCCATTCAGACACATCCAGAAGTGTGTCTTACTACTCCTCTCCCAAGTAAATCAAGTGGAAAATTAAGGTTAACAATCGTACTAACTAAACAGCAGAAAATTTAAAGTCATTGCTTTAAATTCAATCTTGCAACATGTATATTGTTACTATTTTGCCGGATGAAGTCATGCCCCTCTCCCCAAGAAGCCTTTGTTGACCACCACATCTTTGCTGACAATAGGTTGTTGGTTCTCCTAAGTGCTCCTCTCTTTTCTTTAGAATTTACCTAGTGCTGTGGAAACACCACCTTTTGTGTCCTCCACTGGAGCAGAAGCAACTCGGGGGTTGTAGTAATGTATTGTCAACTGCTTGTTTAGTAAATAATTATTCAATGAATGGCATTGACAAAATTCCCTATGAAGCCTTTGCTGATGGTATGGAACCACTTGCCATTTTATTCTGGCCCCTCTAATCATTCATTAGAAGAGGCTATGTCTACTTCCACATAAAACAAACTGGCCCTCGACTGTAGAGAACAGCAATGTAAAGGGAAAAGTGTGGCCCTTTGACTGCAGGCACACATTTGGCCTTTTCCCACCAAATATGGCATTCATGACCTTGCTGGGGTCTAGTCAGAGCCAAATCAGAGCAACTTCTAAGAGACAGATGACAAATCAGTGTAACATCTGCCAGTCCTTTCAAATCACCAATTCCTCATAACAAAAGCTTTTGGTGATTCTTTGCAAACATCTAATAATCTTCTCCGAGCTATGCAAGAGTCAACAATCTGAAAGAGCTGATAGAAATCACCTCTTTGATCCATCATAGCAATTCTTGAAGAATAAACTAGCAAGAAAGCAATGGTTGTTGGAAGGCACTGTACTTTAGAAAAGACTTTAACACCCTTTTACATGCCTGTGCAATCAATGGGATTAAACATTTATTCCACAGCCATCTACTTACACTCAGGCAGGCATTCATCCAACAAATGTTTACCGCATACTATCAAGAATCAAGCACTCTCTTAGAGGCTAGAAAGATAATGGTGAACAAGCAAAATCTATATCAAATCAACTCTCTTACCTAAAAGAGGCTACTCATGAGACCATTTGTACTCACTACGGTCAAAGCACAGACAATTAACTTATCAGAGAAATGACTTTTCAAAGCAGAACCTAGAGTCCAAACAGGACCATGAACCCAAGGGCTTGTAACTCATGAGGAATAAAGCAGTGTGGGGCCAGGAAAGAATATAATCAGCTTTATGTTGGAGTAGCAATAACATTTAGTAAACTCTGGGCACTTCATGTAGCTAAAATGGATAAAGCAGATCAATGTGGACAGTTCTTAAAAATGCAATAATAAAAATAATGTTGAATAAAAATCAACTTTCAAAAGATACATACTTTATGACGCTAGTTTTAAATTATAATACTAAAAGTCAACAATGTTATTTATGAGAACAGGTATATATAATAAGATTATCAAAATATGCATGAAAGTGAAATGCACAAACTTCAAATGAATTCTGTGGAGAAAAAGAAAAGAGACCAAGGAAATCTAGGTAGAACTTTACACCTGCATTGTCCTTATTTCTTTCTTTTTTGCCTCTTTTCTCATGGAAGAATCTGAAGTAGATGCAGTAAAGTGTTAGTATCTGTTGAATATGGAAAGTGAATATATATATCCTTTCTGTCTCTCTCTTTCTCTAGCTATATCTATCTATCTGTCTGTCTATCTATATAAATTCTTGTCTTTTTCTGATTTTCCTGAATTTTTTAATATACTTGAATCACTTTTTAATAAAAAATTTAAAATAATAAAATGAAAGAAACATTGGATTAATTTAGGGGCCCAGAAATCCAGAATAAAAAATCTCAAACTTTCCTCTGGGGAAGTTACTGATTGACTAGATAAAAGGAGTCCAGGAAGATCAATAAATGTCATTCAAGGAAATAGGTCTAAACCAGTTCTGGAAAGACCCTGGTCTATTCAAACCTTTCACCACACCAAGATGCAGTTTTGTGTGTCTCTTCTGATCCTAGATCTATGTAATGAATCACCTTCTGCTTGGAACAATTTTGCTGACAGAACTCTTGATGGAGCAGGCCTGTGGGGCTCAAGCATGAGGGAAGGTGGGGTAGAGAAGAAGGCTTTAGCCTCCAAGTTTAAGATACTCAGACTGCTACTGTTTGGGTCTTGGATGTTTTCTAAAGGCCCGTGTATAAAAGGCTTGGTAACCAGGAGGGTGTCACTGGAAAGTGGTGGAATCTTTAGGAGATGGGGGAGTCCTTAGGTCATCAAGGGTAGTGCCTCAAAGAGGACTGTGGGGCCCTGACCCACTTCTCACTTGTTTTGTTTTTTTCTTCCTGTCCATGAGGTGAGCAGGTCTGCTCTGCAGTATGCTCCTGCTTGATGTGTACCTTGTCCAAAGCAATGGGGCCAACCAATCATGGACTGAAACTTCCCAAACTGAGCCTAATAAAGCTTTTCTCTTTACAAATTGCTTATCTTGGGAATTTTGTTATACACAGACCACAACTTTGTTAGTCCCAGGGCTCTGTTATGCCGAGCCATGGGAAGATTGCTGGTGCTTAGAGAGGGGACTCTAGGTAAAAAAATTGAAGTTGTATTAGCCAAGTTAAGCCAATGTAGTCTCCTGAGCATCTTTTCTGCTATTTCTACTTCTCTGAAAGCCAAGACTTCGCAGCCCAGGCAACCACAGGAGCTAGAAAGGACCAGGAGATTCTGCATTCCAAGTTGGTAAATCAAACAGAGGCAGAAGAAAGAGTGGGATTATAATAAAAATAAGCAAGCAACTGACAATGCTGTGGCAACAGTAAGGAGTTTTTTTCTGGGGCTACCATAAAACTGTAAGACCAAAACTTCAATTTTTCCAAAACTTCTCTAGGTGCACCAGAGACATTTTTACCCTTTGTGGTACAAAAGAAAGGTTTAACAGAGAAGTTACGTAGAAAAGAAGCTTAAAAACAAAAACATTTTGCCTATTTTGTGTTTGAACCTAGCATGACTATAAGGAGAAAAGGTCAGCCTTAATCCCTGGCATACTCCATAAGTGAAAGCCTGTTACCTGATAACGAATAACATGATCTTTGCTTGGACAAGTTCTTTGTGGGAAAGCGGGGAGAGAAGCCAGACGCCTGCTTGTGTGTTTGATAAAAGGTCAATATGGCCTTTGGTGTGTAAACAGCCATTGACAGAAGAGAAAAGACAACTTGGATCTTCACTGTATCCCTTGGGACCACCTGCCAAAGTAGTTGATACAAAGGAAGTTTATAAGACTTTGCACATGAGTGTCCATCTTTGCCATGTGAATGTCTTCATGTGGGACAAACATCTTTCTTCTTCTGGCAGTGTTGACAGACCCAAATCCAGGGAGACATAAATCTGTCTGACATTCCAATTGCCCATCAAAATTCTTTCCTTATCTTGGAGTCTAGCCAGATATAACTATCTCCATCTCTTCCCTTTTCCCAGGCATTCAAATCATGCCTGCTTGTGCTCCTGAGAAGGAAGCTGGCCTTGTCCTCTGCATTCTGCAGACCTGAAAAGTCACTGCTGGCAGAACCAGGAGAGTAACGAAGACTTTCCATCCAACCTCTGGGAAATTCAAATTATACTTCCAGTAAAGCATGTGGTTTAAAACTAAAACTCTCCAAAGAATGACATCCTTACTGCTAGACATAAAACTTTTGCTAATCTTATTTGTGAGGGTTTGACTCACGCTTTGGAAACAACCAGCCAGAGAATCAAACTTCTAAAACAGAAATTCTATGGACTTTGATTTCATCCAGGAGGTACAAATGAGATTAATTCTCTATTCCAAAGAACACTGCAGAAATGAACAGGATTAATTTTTCAATCTCCCCCGCAACCTCCAAATCACAGAAATACACAAATGCACTAGTACTCCTGATCTCTCCTCCAGTGAAGACTTTCCAACTGGTTTCAGTGGCAAGCCATCTGCTGGGCTAAAAGGAACACATGTCCCTCTCTGCTCTGTGACTCTCTGTGTATTTGCTTCCTTGATCTTGGGCTCATGTGAAGCTCAAGGATCTTAGGAAGAGAAGATGACACTGTCTTTTCATTTTCATTTCTGTTGCTATAGAAACCCCTTGTAGTTTCTGAATATGTTCCAGGAAACCTATATGTCCCTCTTGAGCTCCTAAGAGTGAAGTTTAGAAAGGCTAGGATTCTACCCTCTTGGTTTCCAGCTGCTCCAACTGGGGGTGTTTCTTGATATACTTCACCCCAAGCTTTGACTTGAACCTTGCTCCCCTATGAGCTCTCAGCACACAGAAAAGGCTGCTTCTAAGGCAAAGCAATCACTGTAAAGAAACTTTTGCCTACACAGACACTTTGTCACACAGAACTGCTGAAGTCTCCATCTCTGGTTTTCAGCGGATGCTTTCAGTTGGAAGCAAGCATGAGTTACTGCATCTCAGAGCAGAAGTCACCTGAGCGCTTAGATCACACACTCCTGAAAACAAAAGACGAGTGAAAGCACAATTTCAAACCAAATACTACAGTCTAAGGACAATACAGGGAAAATTAAGCACGTTTCAGAGAGACAGTCAAAATTATTAAGAAGCTATGCTTTGTACTATGCTGACAAAGACTGTGGGAATGACTAACTGGATTTCTAAAATTAAGACAAAGGGGTAACAAGAGAGGAGACTGTACTCCAGCTCTCTAGCATCTGAGCTGAGAAACAGACATTGAAGGCCGTACATAGGAAAGCCTAGGAAGACGACCGCCTCTACTTAATCTCACGAAGCACATCAAAAGAGTCCTAAGTGTGACATCTTTCAGTGCAACATTGCTAAAGATATAGACATAAAAAGAGCAACACATCTTATCTTGCAGTATTCCTCTTAACCAATACAGTGGCTCAGATCTGCTCATCAGGGTTTAAATAAGGCCTTCGGTGTGCCAAAATAATGGAATGTCACAGATTTTATTTTAATTTTTTGTCTTCGGAAGTTCCCCTCTGTGCAGTTTTAGTCTGTCTCCTATCCCACCCCAGGGAACAGAAACAAAACTCCTGGGATCTTAAACTACTGCTCACATAAACCAGAAGGATCTTCCATCCCTAAGGAGCCTTAGCCAGCTCTTCACATCAGGGTTTATTGATAGTCCTTAGAAAGCACGCAAAAAGGAAGTGGTGGGGCAGAGCATCTTCTCATCAGAAGTAAGTTGTGATGAAAGATAGAGGTTTTAAATAGTTTACAATTCCTTCCAAACAACCTGGGTTGAGGAGTTTATATTTTGTTTGTTTTAAAACTCAGCAGGAAGCCTTCAGGCAACAGACCCCTGAAATTAAAGTCAGACTTAAATCCAAACGAACTGTTTCTTCTGATGCGCAGCCTTCAGACTCAGAGTGGAATTTTCCTTCATCAGGGGCTGAACTTGAGCTACCCATCCTGCAAGTGGCTTTCAGCCCATGAACAAAGTGAGGAGGAGCCTCTGTTTTCCCCCCCGCGAGAGAGTCAGCCATGTGGAGAATCTGGCGGCTCGACAGAGCACAGCCCGGTGAGTGCAGCCTAAACACTCCAGGCTGTTTGCTTTCAGCTCTGGAGCTACGGAGCACAGAGGTAAACTGTTGAACTGTGATTGCCCGCTCAGAACACCAGGGGCAGAAAACTGATGGAGACAAAGGGACAAACATCTGATGAACATGCTTCCCCCATAGTCCACAAGCCTGCCTATCTGCTGCCAAACACAAGCCTCTCTCTTTCCCTCTGTCTCTCTCTCTTTCTCTCTCTCTCTCTGTCTCTCCCCTCATTTATATCAAGGTCAAATGTTTGACTTATTCTTAATTTAGGAGCAGGCAGACACCAGTCAATTCATAACAAACGAACATTAACCCCTTAATACTTCATGGCATTTGATTTACGCTACCATGCCAATGTTAACTGCATTTAATTTAATTGCTTTGCTTTATGTTCTTTTGAAAAGCACAGAGGAAGAAGGTTATTAGTGCATAAATGCCCCAGGGTTTGGAACTGAAAGAGCACTTTTCCCTCACTCCCTGTCTTATGATATTAGAGAATACTTCCTGAGAGCAAAAGATGGGCACAGTCAGCCCGTAAAATGAATTGAATAAGTGGTTGGCTGTAAAATACAATGATGAATTTAGGTGGTGTGGGACTTGCTGGTCTGACCCTGCATGTTTTCAAGTACTTGTTGCCTGCTTTAACATTGATACAGTTGAGGGAAGGCACACCTATGTCATTGCATAATGCATGCCACGGGGTAAGAAGGACAGACTGGAGGAATAAACCAGAATCCATCACCAGAGTGTAAATTCTGCGCACTGAGATTAGAAGGAATGCCAATCATTTTACAGTTGGGCACATTTGAAGGAAGGGAGTCTAAGCAGTCAAGAGACAGTGGTGAAAATTGTACCTAGCTTGGCTCCTGGAGTATATAAAAGGACTATGATGTGTTTCTAGGTTGGTAAGTGGGAAAGGCCCACCCAGAACGTGCTTTATTTCCCAGTGAAAACTTCAGCTTCAGGAAACTGGTACAACAACACACTGCTGGTTTAAGATTTTCCTGAGCGACCTCATGTGGCTGCTTACATCTTGGGGAATAGGAGGAAGGAAAGCAAGCTTGTTTATCTTTCCCCTAAAATATCAGTAAGTCAGAAAAGTATCTGAATCACTCATCTGCCTTCCCCAGGGCCACTTAATTTAGATGCTTTAGAATGACTCAAAAGGATCTCTGAGGAGTGACAGAGGGCATTCCCCTCTGCCCAGAGGGCAGTACATAAACGGAATCACATGAAAGTATGTCATGCTTAAAGCCTCAAGGAAACGTTGCACAACCATGCTCAGAAAACTGCTCCCAGAAGTTTAACAGTCAACGGTCTGCCACCTAAATTTCTCATGCTGTAGCGTTAGCCCATTTTCTCTTGTACTATTTTAACCTGGGATAATTTTTTTAAGCAAAAAGCATGGTAGATTAAACAAGAATAGCAACAAACATAACTTTCTTATAGAAATGAGATGGACTGTTAAATTCTCTTAGGAACTTGCACTTTTATTTCCAATGAGGTTGACCAATATCCACTGTATATTAGGCCTTTCATAAATATTTACAGGATAGACGGGTTGTTTAAATACTTCAAAAAAAAAAAAACCTTGTTAGGAAGATTCCCTTGTCTCCACTCAAAACTGGTAGAAAAAGGAAGAACAGCTTGAAGATACAAAGAGACAGGCTTGTATCTGAACCGGTCAGCGCTGTCCGAGGTTTGACATGCCTGCACTGGCAGTGGCTTCCACGTGACTATGGGCAGTCAAATGGGGTGACCAGAACAGGCAGAAGTATCTGAGAATTGGAAGGGTAGCTGAGTCGGCTGATCTTCAAAGTATCTTGAACCAGAACACAAGGCCAATTGAAACTATCCTTAAGAAGTACAATCAAGATTTTTCAAAGAAAAAGAAAATCACACTCAGGTACGATGGTAGTTCTCAACTTTGGCTACACATTGTAACCACCTGTATTTTTAACAATGAAGAGGCCTAGATTATATCCCCAAAGGCTCTGATTCAAATAATCTAGGGTATAGGTTGAGCAAAGGGATTTTTAATAGCTCCCCAAATTCAGTCAAGTGTAAGAAGCACTGGAGTAGAATAAATTGGAAAGTAAAGAAGGAAAAATTATGCCCAGTTTTAAAAGTTGAATAATATTTGAATAATTTGAGAGAAAATAAAAGCATTCTTGACATAACATGGTATGTACTTGAAAAACACGAAGTATCTATAAATGGACCCCAAAGGAAAGTTAATTTACTAATTTTTGTTTCAGTTCATCTGCATTTGTTCTTGACTATAAATCCAAAGTAGATTTCTTTCATTCATTCAATGAATATTTTCCACATATCAGTCATTTGCAATTACTTTTGACCCTATACCAATGATATGTACAGTAGAGGCTGTTATGCAAAAGGGTGCATGGCTATGTTAAAAACAGAAAAGAGCAAAATCAATTCAATGAGAAGGGGTTAGCAAAAATGTTTTTAATGAACTCAAAATAGATGGCATTCAAACTTTGATACTTGAAAGAATTAATACAGGAAATTTAATAAAAACTTTTAATCAGTTCAACAGTACCTGGTAAATTAAACTCAGAAAGCCAAGCACTCAATAATTAAGTTATGGTATCTTTTCTGGTCATACACCTATTTCCCCTTTTCTGAATTATGAGGTTAATCAGATATTTCTGTTCCACCTTTCTATGTATCCTGTCTATTTACTAACCCACCATAATGAGGGTGTAAGTGGGCATTAAGGCAGACTGTATTGGCCATTAGAAGACTTACACATCACATGGATATAATAATTCTTAGTTAAAAAAAGAAAGAGAAACAAATCATTGCACGGGAGTTACAAAATATTCTTTTCAAATGATATATATCAAATAGGCATGATTAATGTCAATGCAGTAGCGTTTGTAGTGGCACTCTTTTGTGGTGCTGGGGAGTGAACACAAGGCCTTCACAGATATACATCTCCAGGCCCCTTCTTATATTCTATTTTGAGACAGGGTCTTGCTAAATTGTTGTTAGTCAGGCTGGGTCTAAACTTTCAATCCTTCTGACTCAGCCTCCCAGAGTGCTGGGATTACAGTGCAGGGCACCGTGGCTGGTGGAATAGCACGGTGGGCTACAACATTTTCCTTTTCTGCATAAATCTGATGAAAAGATATTATAGAGAAAGAGACACCACGTAAGTCCAGTTCTACACATACAGTTGTCTTTCTGCACATGAACTAAAATAAATTTTCACTTTGGCATTCTTTACCAGAAAATGGAAAATTATCATGCACTTCCATTTAAGCCAGTTGGGATAGCTACATAGCTTGAGACAGAGGATGTGAATGCTCCTTCCCACAGTCTCTGGGCCCACATTTGAGTTCACCTACAGCCTGCCAGAACAGAATCTGTGCATGCCCTTATCATCTGCTTGAAGGTTTCTCTATCACAGGCCTTGCAAATGTGTGAGGGTGTCCTGAAAATGGCAAGGATTTAACGCCCCCAAGATAACTTACAACCAGTGACAACCAGAGTTAGTGGATAAACACTTTTGCTCTCCTTTATTGTAACTATTCTGAGGCTTGCTCTACAAAGTTTCTCAAAAAATTCCCAGGAGACTGAGCTCAGTAGCCCACTTCTTAATCCATCCTTTATTGTTTCTCCTCCTTCTTTTACCCTCTTTACTTCACTTTGGCTTTCTGGAGTCACCTATCAAATAAACTACTTGCAATC
The DNA here is from genome assembly GCA_004363535.1 of Dasyprocta punctata. Lineage (NCBI taxonomy): Eukaryota > Metazoa > Chordata > Mammalia > Rodentia > Dasyproctidae > Dasyprocta > Dasyprocta punctata. The sequence goes on along the minus strand of RJWM01001842.1, from coordinate 63,796 downwards.
AATAACATACTATAGACTGTGGTTTGGAAGAACCAAACTAAGTCAGAGCATCTAATCTCTCATGATCTTAGCTTGGCCAAGGAAAAAATATGCCTTCTGTGCATATGATTGAGTAGATGGATGGATGAACGGATGGATGAATGAGTGGATAGATGAATGGGCAAAAAAGAGTGTAGTACTTGGTACAATGAGTAAAATAATGAGATTAATATGGGATCTATGGAAAACATATTGTAATATATTTTTAATTCTTTTAAACATAACAAAACAAGAGAAAACCTTTTCACACAGGGTCAGTGAAGAGCAGGAAAACAATGAATTGCCCCAGCCTCGTGTTTCAGCCATCAGTCAGTCAAATAGTTTCCAATCACGTTTGGCAGCTCAAGCTAAGTACATGGAATTCACAGCAGTCTATCCGTTTCCAAAAGGAAAGAGAGAAACAAATTAGGGGGTTAATCCTTGTTGTCTGATGGACTCCCACTGTCCAAATCACATGCTGCTGAACAAACAGCTTTAGAGGCTATGTTTGCAAAAAGCATTTGATAGTCATTCAGAGTTTCTCACTATCTCTTTCTCTCCCTCTCCCTCTCCCTCTCCCTCTCCCTCTCCCTCTCCCCCTCCCCCTCTCCCTCTCCCTCTCTCCCTCTCCCTTCCATCACTTATAAAACAGACATTTGGAAAAGTGTTAAGGGTTGAGCATGGTTAGGAAGAATGGGTTGTCGTAGTTACTGTTTATAAATATGGGCTCTGGACCAATTCCAATGTTGGTCATACTTTGGAAACATCTTTTTAAATAGATGGCCAGAAACTCAAAATTACTTACTCTGTGTTGTCACAGAAGAACAACGAAGGTCTCTGAAGTGGAAGTTTTATTTTGATTGGAAAACAGAATTTAAAAATTTATTATTACTTATAGGAAGAGAATGGAGCATTATCCATTTCTTTTTTTTTCTTTTTTCTTCCCCCCCCCTTTTTTTTTCTTTGGTGTAAAAAGCTTGGTGAGAAAAATACACACAAACTTATTTAAATTTTACTTTAAAAATAGTAAGGAAGAAATCCCAAACCAAATTTATAACCTAAACATCCCTTTCCACTCTACTCACTTTCTCTCCCAAATGCTTGCAATATGAGCAGTCGTAATTTTGACTATAAATGACTATGATAATAAACTAAAATTATAAAAATCTAGTCATATTGGATTGCTTACTATATTATTTTGAGGAAATTTTATATACACATCTTCTGAGAATGAAGGAGAACACTGAAAGTTTAATGTGGGTTGGGAAAAGGTATATTTCCAATACAGCAAAGAAGCCACAGTGGAACCTCACAGAAAGTCCTCCTTGGCTCAGAACCAACATTTTTCTATTCAGCCCCATCTCTCCATGCTGGACACATTAACTCCTGCCTCAGAAACTGACATCCAAACTCAAGGCTCATAGCAGGAACTCAATACATATTTGTGGGATGAATAAATACATAAAAAGTTGATCTAGACAGGTGAAATGGCTTCAAAATAGAAAAAAAAAACACTAAGCACATCAACATTCCATTCTTCACTTTCAGTTGTACAATGACAGAAAATTAAAAGGCATTTGATTCTGAAACCTGAGTAATAAGTAAAAATGTTCTCCTTTCAGATTTGGTGAATTTGCTGTTTTTTTCAGCTGAGCACAAGGCAGCTATCCTCAGCCGCCGTGGTAACCCACACTTGTAAAAGCAAATAAGTTACACTGGGAAGGAAAAGGTCCATCTGCCGAACTCATGGTAAGGGAAGAGAGAAGTGAGGGTACATTGATTGGTAAAGGAAAAAGAGAAAGGATTTCAATCAAATAACTTAGGTTCAAATGCTGCCTGTCCCCTGAGCAGCTATGTGTTGGTACAGATGGAGCGTAAATGCTTCCTCCTTGAAGTGGAATTCATACAACATTTCCTTACCAGGGCTGGGTGAAGTTCAAATGATCTGTGTGATAAGGACTTTATGCACTCCAAGAGATAAAACAAAGTCAGATATCCCAGTCTAAATTTTGCTCTTCAATGTTAACTGGATTACTTTATCAGGTTGCCATAACAAAATATGATAGACTAGATGGCTTAAGTGATACAAATTTAATTAATCACAGTTCTGGAGGCTGGCAGTTGAAGCTCAAGGTGTTGGTAGGTTTGGCTTCTCTCTCTGGCATGCAAATGTTCCCTGCTGTCTGTCTCTTCACCTGCTTGTGTCCTTCCATGATTCTGAGGTCTCTGTGTGTCCCACTTTGCTCTTATAAGGACACTAGTAATATTGGATTAGGCCCCATCCTAATAGCCTACTGACCTTATTTATACTTAATCACCTCTTACAATACAATCACAATCATGCAGAACTACAGGCTAGGGTATCCATGAATTCAGAGAGAACAAAATTCAACCCATGACACCAAACAAATGCAAACTTTAATACAAAAATGTAGGGAGGGTTTAGCAGATTAACTGTCAACTTATAACACCCAGCTGAACTGAATCAGCCTGGTGCTGGGGGTGGAAGGCCCACCTGAGGATTGTTGCCAACAGCATAAAAAGGAGACCTAGAGAGGAGGATGGTGTGCTGTTGATTCTCCTGGAGAAGGTTGTCACACTGGTTTTCCTAACATGAACTCAGCTGTTATTACTGGAAGAGCTCAGGTCCTCGTTGTCACAGAGGACAGCTGCGGTTCTCCTTGGGGAAGCTCTGGTCCCTCCCTTGAGCATTGCTTCACAGTTTCAGAGCAGATCTCTCAGCCTGCTGGCACAGATCTTTCATCCTGCTGGCACAGACTCTAGCTTCCACCAGTGACCTTTGGGCCTTCCCAGTGCAGATCCTTGATATAGACTTGCATGAAACATTATCATGGGCTTTAGGCCTCCAGTTAGACTCATGGGGGACATAGCCATGGTCTCAAGGCCTCCAGCTGGACTTGTGGAGGACATTGCCATAGGATCCAGGCCTTCAGCTGGATTCTTTGGGTCTCTAGTGTGTGGACAGATCTCCTGCACTCTTCTGCATTTGACTTTTTAGGTGAATATTATGAAATAATCCTATAAATTATGTGTTCTATATTAAATCTATTCCCTTGCAAATCCTGACTACAATAGAGGGATAGGATATTGATACAATGCTGAAAGCTGATCTGCCAACTAATTAGTGAAATGCCAGAGTTAAATTATAGCATTTGGAGAGAACGATACATTACAATTGTTAAGAAAACAAGTCCATTACCAAATAACACATTTATTTACACCAATGGCTTCACAACATTAACAGCTAAATGGAGTAGCTAATGGACTGTAGATCATAAGAAATGATTCTTCTAGCTACTCTTTTCCTTGGCCACTGGAATGCAATCTTTCAATTTAATAGGGCTCAGTGAAGAAAATGTCACCATGTTACTCAATTGCTAAATTATCTATACCCAATCTCTGATTTCCTCATAGCCAAATTCTTGTCACTAAACCTTTTCAAGTTATTCCTGACAACCATCAAATTCCTGGATATTATAGTAATGATCTTAATAGATAATAACAAATATAATAACGTTTATTGAAAGCTTCACCACACACTAGGCATTATGCTAAGTGTTTTATATGTGTTGTCTTATTTAATCCTCATTCAATTCAGTAATTCATGCATTGTTTTAATATAGAAAAAGCTGAAGCACAGGCTATGTGGTAAATGATAGAGCTAAGATTCAAAGTCAGATCTAACTCCTATGTGTCTATCCTTTATCATTGTCCTATATGGCCTTTTTACCTTAACTGCAACTTGACATCCAGTTTAATTCCACTGTTCAAGCATGTGTTGGTAATGATTAGGCCACACTAAGGCCAGAGCACATCTGCACAGAAGTGAGATGAAAGTACGAAGGGTACCCCATCCCACTATAAAAATCAAGTTCTTTGGGGAATCACCCAAATTACAATTCCTCAATTTCCTCCAACTCTTTTCCAGGCCACCCAAGAATACCTTCTAGGGGCAGCAGAATAAGGATAAGACTTGAAAATGTTCAATGGTAGTTCAGCCCAACGTTTTCACCTAATTTCTCAGATGTCTGAGCAGCTATAATGCATCTCAGAGGTCTCAGAGCATGTTCAGAGTTAATGCAACAACCCAGCTTTGCTGACTCATTCTTAGACTTACTGAGCGTGTGTTAAGGATATCTAGTGGTTGGGCCAGTGTGCGACTCATGGCCCACATGTGTTAGTAAGATGTGCTCCTTACCCTAGATGAGCTCATAGTCTAGTGGGGAAAATGAAAAGATGTATAACAATAAGGCATAGCATTTCTGACAGAGGGGCAGATAGAATAATACAAAAGCCAAAAGCAAAACAATTTACTTTGCTTGGAGGATTCAGAAGCACCTCATCCAGAGGTGGCATGAGGTGAGTTTAGTATGGATAACAGAAAATGCAGACCAAGCATGGAACTTCACGTTTAAGTTGGGACATTCTTTTCTTTCAAAACTTACTTCCCTCCACCCCCCACACAATAACTAGTAGCACATAAATCACAAACACAGACTTAATCATTGATGAAATATAAAGACACTGAATCTAGAACACTGAATCACAGTAAGTGAAATTGCAAAGCTGATATAAGATTTCTTCTGTCCACTGAATGAGTAGAATAAATAAACAGTAACCTTTGCGCCTACAGAGGGAACTCTGTAATTAGAGGTAACAGGAATTAGAAGTGTCACACAGAGATAAGGCATAATGCTGGAAGCCTGAAAAGCACATATATCCCCAGGTTCTTATTCCCTTCATGTCCACCCAGGCAACGACAACTTTATTCTCCTATCACAAGGAAAAAAAAGAGTTCGAGCCTCAAGAAAGTAACCAAAAAAGTTTAGGACTTAGTGACCTGGGCACAATGAGAGGTGGAGTAAGGAACCAATCTGAGAACAAGGCGATAAAGTGAAATCCTGCAAATAACACAGTGAGATTCCAGGCCTCCTTCCTCACTCAGTTCCTAGACACCAGCAGCCTTATTTGTGGCCGGGCATACTTATTCTCAGTGAAGCAGCCCAAGAAAACAGTGGGTCCTAGGAGGTAAGAAGAAAATGAAAGCTATCTAGCAAATGGGATTATTATAGGCAGAGAAGTTAGATAGAAGCTAATGCACAGTCAGAGCCAGGTAACTGGTTAGAGTAACTAAAAATAAGTGGAATGTGGTCAGATTAAAGTAAAAAGAACAGTACTACAGGGACTACACTCTAGTTCATAAAGTTGTTTCCTACAATGGGTATGAATTAATGATTCCAAAGTAACCATGCATATATACCAGAGTTGAACAATTAAGTAAATACTGGATTTCTCACTGTCAAGCTAAGAGGTTACAGAAAAACAAGAGGCCAAGGTTAACGTGGTGTGAACTCATGTTTAGCTTAAAGTAGGCATTCGTACATGAAATATTTATAGAATATGCATACAAATGGATATATATATATATATATATATATATGTATGTTATTAGCTGAAATAACCTGGAAGTGATGACACTCCAGTAGTAATAGGCATAACCTAGCATCAGGTAATGATTTCTAAGGCCATACTCCAGTCAAGAACTAGGGCTCTGAAATAGTTAGTTGATTCTATGACTGGACAAAAAAAGAAAAAAAAAGTAAGCCAAGAACATGTAGTGCCAGAAAGGAAGTACAGAAAACAAAAATAAAACATAATGAAACAAACAAACCAACAAAAAAAATCAAGAAAATCAAAGCAAAGTATAATGGGAGGATGTAAAAGATCACAGAGGCCAACTGAAAGAGTTCCTAAAGCTGGAAAAATGTGAGCAACATAATACATACTAATATCAAATAACCCAAAGTTTAGAATAAATATTCATATGCCCATACTAGTATAAATAAAGAAAAGCAAATAGACAGATTTCTTATGCAGAAGAATTACAGATAATTTACATACATACTACACCTTTAAGGAGGTAGAGTATTCAACCCTTTAAATATGTACTCCACATAGTGATTTCTTTCCAAAGAGTATGGAGAAAGAAAATAATAGCTTTATAGTGGTGAAGCCTGACAAACATGATCTCAGCCAAATAATCAAGGTTAACATCAACTCTGATGGTATTGACCCTTGATTGTGATATGATGAGAACATACACTGCCCCAGTCTAATTATCAGAAAAAAATACCAGACAAATCATAATAAAAGAAATTCTCTAAAATATATCATCAGAAGTATAGAGACCATTAAAAACAAGGAAGGTTTCATAAACCATCACACCAGAGATATGACTTTCAAATGTAGTACGGTATCTTGAGTGAGATTCTGGAACAGAAAAAAGGCACTAGGGGAAAATGAGGAATCTGAATAAAATGTGGACTTTAATTTAAAATAGTACATAAATACTGATTCATTAACTGTGACAAATGTAGCGTACTGACATAAGATGTTAATAATAGAGGAAACTGGCGTGAGGTATGGAAATTCTATGCTATTTTCACAAAAATTCTACAAGGTTAAAACTGTTCTAAAAATTTTGAAATAGCTTTATAAAAGATAATGATCACAAATTTCCAGTTACAAGTTCCTAAAAATATTGGAAGAAATGAAACAAAACTATTTGAATTTATATCTCAGATTCCAATTATGGCCAGAATTTTTTGAACCAGTGTTCACTGTGCTTTCCAAATGCTGCAGACACCGGGGCCCAGTAGGGAATAGAAGATGGATGCTCTTGCTCAGAGGATTTTGTCAGGAATCAACCAATGGAGAAAAAAATAAAAAGATTTATTAGGAAGGTTTGGGGCAGATCACAGACCTCCAGGTAAAGCTCCCCACTCGGGCCTTAAAAAGGATAGAAAGGAAAGAGGTAGAAAGCAGGGGCAGCATTCCCTGCCATCTCTTTAAAGGATTCCCTTGTAATGAATCAGCTTTCACTCTTTTTAATTCCTAGAGGGAATCAACGCAAAGCTCAAATTCTCAGGACGAATACAGAATCTGAATGGCCTCATCTGAATCATGTGACCATATCCAGGCAGAAGAGAGCAGAGTATCTTCATTGGGGCGCCATTCAGCCTGCATGCCATGTAGGAGGGTAGTTTCTCTACAGTAACTAAGGTACCAATGCAATATTTTCAGAAGAGGAAGTACATGCTTGGGTAGACCAAAACAGAGCCATCTGAGCTCCTTCAAGGAATCTACACACCAAAGGGAAAGCTGAGACAACTTTTATTTAGATTGAAGCATCCTATAATAGAAGGCAAATTACAAAGCAGGGCTATGTGATCCTCACAAGAGGAATCTTCAGATACCGAAAGCACTGTCATGGAGGGCAGTCTGACCATGTTGCAGTCTCCAGGAAAGAGCATTCAATGAGAGGTAAGTAGGAAAAGGCCAAATGACTTGCAACAAGGAAGAGAATTGTCCATTTGGTCTAAAGGGTGAGTAGTACATTTTTCTTTATATTCCTCTATGGATGTCTTATTGTTAGACTGATTTTTCGAGAATATGCACAAATCCAGAAATAAGAAAGAAAGAGTATGTTCAGTCTTAGGCATGCATTCAATGAGCATCAGTGGAAGCTATTTCGGTGCTCAGCATCTCAGCTGCAGGTTTCCAGGTAGGCAATGCACCTGCGCCTAGAATGGGAAGTTAGAGATGTTACAGGAGCATTGGACCCAGAAGAGATACTGAATAAGAACCTTTCCCAAACCTCACCTCTTAAAAACACTGGCTCCTGAACTGGCAGGACAGAAAGGGCATTTGCAGGCATCAGTTATCACTGGGCAAGTCAGTGCCAGGGATCATCCAATAGTTCAGTAGTTTTCCATTCTTCCCTAAACAGAAAGTTTCCACATCATGTGAGGCAGGTAAAACATAACCCAGGAAACTGGTACTCTGGGTCATGATCCATCTTTTCTGATAGCTTAGATTTCCCTCTGATTATTGCATCAGTGATGTCAGTGCCAAAGCGCCAGCTGCAGTAAATAATTTTTCCCATTTTTGTCTCTACAATGACCATCATTGGCACAAGTGGATCCCATAAGTCAGTCTCTAACCTACAATTTCGGCTTACATCAACACTCCTCCAAATTGCCAAGTTTTATTCCATCTGAGCAATGGCCTTATTCCTGATATTCTAGTATCCCATTTCCTGTTCTCTATGCTGGAGGTAGGTTACCATTTATGGCTAGTTGGAGTCAGAAAACTGTTTCCTGGTGGAATTCTGACATTTACTATACTTTAAAACTAGATTATCCTGAAATGACAAAGCAGGACTAGAGCTGTTTTCCTCTCACTGAAAACTAACACATTTAATGGAAAGGAAAACATTAAGACTGTAAGATAAATTACTATTACAACTCACTTTTTCAGATTTCCAAGCCCAAGTCAATTACATTTACTAATCCTGTTTAATGGTAGATAAAATGCCAGACAACAGGACAGTGTTTACATCGATTAGTTTTCTACAACCAGTACTTGTTGAAAGTATTCTAAGGGCATTCCTATAGCTCTGTAGAGGACTCTGTCCTTCCCCTTCACAATCTTGCTTCCATTGGTCATAAACTGTTCTGTGATGGAGGCATTCAAGAAATAAATCAAAACTATTTTTTCTCATAGCTAGGCAATAGTAACTACAGTTGGCCTTTTACTCGGTTTGCTGTCTGATTTCACAAAACTAATCAAAGCAACGAAACAAACAAAAACTTCATATCCAAAGAAAAGTAAAGTTTCCTTATGACACCCTGAAGGTCTTCAATAAATGCGTTTTTTCAAATTAAATTTAAAATGAAAGTATCTGTACCAATAATACAATTTTGTCTGTTAAAAAAAACACTAAATTTGTTTTAGTTCTATATCTCAATTTACCACCACAATCCCCCCAACATACCTGTGACATGATTACATAGAGGAGCTTATACACAATGAAAACAGTAAGAATTCTTTTCTTTAAAAGCCACTTACAATTATTTTTTAAACTGAATATTCAGGAAGCATTATTTAACAGTTTGTTTTTAGTGGTGGTGTTCAAGGTAATCCTATGGGCATGTAAAGTAAGGGCTAAGAAGTAAATTACCATAATTTTTTTTCTGTGTATTTTTCAGCAATCAGCAAAGCTTTGAACTAATAATAATAATAATTTATAAACAGACAACAAAAACAACTTTCCCTAAATTGACTCTGAAAATGTCAGCTGACCAGGAATTCTCAGAGATGTGAGGTAGGGTGTTTACAATACACAATTTCCTTTCCATCTTGCAATCACTTTGGAGCCATGGCCAGAAAGGGGATTGGAAAATAGCATCCAAGAAAGTTGGAAAGGTTGTAATGAGCCAAGGTCCAGAACACTGAAAACAAAAGGGAGAATCCAATCCACTTAATGTTCTCTTCCTACACCTAACATTTGCTTCTTTTTTCAAGGGCAGGGCAAAGCTTTCTGTCCCTCACTTTCATTGAAGAACCAACTCATTCACCAAGTCATGCTGGGGAAACATATGGAGTTCGCAACTTGAGAACAGACATTTGCTATCCTGGAAGTATCACAATGATAATGTGGTTAGATTGGCAAGACTTTGGAAGCCAGAGCAAAAAGCGAGGGACCATATGTGTTATGACCACTTTTTAAAAAGCTGCCAGCCCCACCAGCAGCGTGGACGATGGTCCATATGTATGGTACAGCTGGAGCTACATGTGGTTGCCTGATTGCTTTGCTCAGCGCTTCTGGATTGTTGGTAGAAATAAAGGATTTCATACATACTCATCTTCTTATAAAAAAAAATGATACCTTTTCCCCAAGAATATCACTTTGACAGTTTCTCATTTCTAAGAGAATAAAAGAGGCACACATGTTGCTCATGTGCACATGGATGGCAGAAAACGAGGAACAGGAGAAAGCAGAACAAAAAGTGGCCAGGGTGGCCTCTCCAGAAGAGAGGCTGTCATTATCAGATGCGATGACTGTGCTACCCAGCTTGCGCATTCTCCCAGCAGAGTGCTTCTCACAACAGCCCGCTCAGTGATGGAGAGGGGAAGTTTCGGATGAGAACATATGGAATCATTCTGCAAAGCCAAGGGAGATTTGATCTTTAGGCTATTTAAAGATCCAAAGCCGGCAGCACTATAACTGGGTTGTTTCCCTTAATACTCCTTTGAGGTAGGTCAGAGTCTACTGTTTCCTTTAAAGAACTGGCAGAGGAATTCATGTTCCTTTTTTTTTTTTTTTTTTTTTTTTAGCGTGATTTCTAATAAACTTTTTAAAAAAACACTACATAAAGTCATGAATTTGGCTAGTGCATGCCTGATTTACTACAATTATGAAAAAGTAATAACCTGTTTATATGCCCCTGTGTCCTCAAAATAGCTTTATCTTTTAATGTGCTTTTTAATAAGCACTTTTAGCCATTATAGTTACACTGGAACTTTGAGATTTTTTTTGACATTAAAGGCTAGATTAAAACAAACAGTATGTTCACAAAGACGTACTTGGCACATTCTATCCTTGCATATGCAGGAGAGAATGAATTTTTTTCCACCTTGCTCACCAAGCAAGGACAAGAAATCGGTAACTTGAAGTGAGAACCTCCTGAGGTTACAATACGACTTCTAAAGTAAGCGACAAACCAGAAGAAAGAAATATCTTTTACCTCTTCCCATAAAAATGAATACTTTTCGTATGTTAAAAGAATGCTGAATGCCTTTTGTCTAACTAAAGATTCCTAATGAGGGAGAAATATCACAAATGAATCATTCATATGGTTCTGGGGAGTGAAATCAGGCAAAATGCTGCCCTGTAACTAACTTCACAGGCCGGTAGTTCATTTCCCCGTCACCTCACCAGCCCGCAGGTGGGCACAAAGACTGCCCCTATGTAGACAGGGAGATAGATGCTCGGAGAACTCACGCGAGGTCCCACAATTAAGCTGTAGGCCAAGCACTGGACCCACAGGCTGGCTGATTCTTCAGCCAGTGCCCTTCCCATCGAACAATGCTGCTCCTGGACTGCTTTATAAACCTGGATTCACAAACATACTCCCAGAAAGAGCGGAAAGAAAGCGTAAATCAGACTACATCAGGTTACATGAGAAAGCCTCGGAATGTCTATATTTACATTTCTAAAATTTGCATGGTTTTCTACACATGGCCAATAGTAGCCTTTCTGACATCAAAAGACTTCACTTTATTGCCGGAAAGGACTGGTTTTCAGGAAGGCCATTACAGTGGGCCTGGAAAGCTCTGTGACCACACAGCAACAGAAGCATGAGTGTTACAGGAGAGGCAGGGCTTGAGGGGAACTTTGTGGTGTTGTTATCACAGGGAGTCATTCAATTACACCTGAAGGATGAGACAGAAAATAGAGGCTAGAGGGTGGGAACGTGCAAAGGGGCTCCTCACTTGGAGGAGGCACTGGTATGAAGGGGGAGGCACAGAACCCCCAGGCTCTTCTCACCCACCGCTGAGCTCTCAGACCCGGCTTGCGAACAGGCACCAGCTTGACTCTTACTGGCCTCAGTCTGAACTTGGCATTTCTGAAGTAGCCAACTACTCACTCATGTGTTGAAACACTCATGTGTTTTGTAGTTGTTGTCTGGTACATTTTGTTTTGTTTTATTTTGTTCTGTTTTGTAACTACTTCCAGTGTAAACCTGCTGTGTCTAGCTCCACTGCTTCGCTCGCCGAGAGCGGGTAGTAAGTATTTGAGGCTAAAAGGAAATAAATCAGATACACAAACTTAAACATCTCATGGTTTCTCTTGTATGTGAAACCCAACAGATAAATAAAGGGCAAAATAAAAGAAGATAATAGGAAGTAGGAAGATAGATCTTTGCAAATGGGAAGGGAATTAAGAGATGGAGGGAGGGTAAAAGGAGGGAAGGAAAGTGGATGACAAAAAGAATTAAGACATGTTACTAACATGTAAGAATTTCCCACAAGGAAGGTAATCTTTATTACTGCAAACGTGTGATAATAAAATATGAAGACCGAAATAAATATTTGATAAAATATAAAAGCACACTGATCACTAAAATAATAAAATAATTTTTAAAAACATTGGGTTTTATATCATTACCCTAAAATTCCTAATATAGCTACTAAATTATAGATAGGTATATTGATTCCTTTTTGTTTTACCTCAGTCATCTCTTGCATGCACTGCCATAATCATGACTGTCCTCTTAGAATATTGTGAAGCCCACATTTGGAGTCTCACAGATCTGGATTAAGTCCTAACTCAACCTTTGCTGGGATTTCATCAAGTTCGCTAACCTCTCAGACTTTCAGCTTCCTCAAAGGTAAAAAAGTAATAAGGATAAAATGGTAACACTGTTTCACTTAGTATATGTTAACCAGGAATGTGCATTTAAAAATACTTTACAGATTTAAAAAATTAAACATATGATCATTTTATGGTCATTTATTGTGCAAAAGTACAATGGTGGCAAGGAAAGGTAGCAAAGGAACTAGATATGACATGGGAGAAACAGCCTTAGAAAACGCTGCTCCTAGTTCCACGTTCACTATTAACATTGGGCAAAGCACTAAACCTGCTCAGACCAACATTTCTCCGCCTATCATAAATGAATGGGAAAAGGGAAGACATGGCCTGGAAGCACTTATCTCTCATTTATTCAAACAACAGGCTTCACAAGAAGCCTTTGGCTATCCATTGCTGCAGATGAAGAGGACTGAGGCACTGAAAACTGAGTGATAAGAACTCAGAGCAACTAGTGTGGCTCAAAACTCAAGCCCTGTTTTGCTGCCTTCACATCCAATGCTCAACGTGGTCAATCACTGAAGTGCTGGGGATAGTGACCATGGCTTTGATCAAGGGTTTCTAAGGGTTTCTTGTAACTCTCAAATTCCATTTCTCTGTATTGATTAGTTTTTCCACTTGATGACAACAAAAGCCTAAGTAATCTAAGGTAAATAAATATATCTTTGGTTTCTACGTGACCTCTCTCCACAAACGCTTCTTTATTTCTCACAGAGAGGCAGACTGGTTACTAAAGTTCCTTCGATGTCCACTCCCAACTTTCCTCTGGGGGATGAGAGTGAGTCATGTCATTAGACTATTACAACTCTAGTTTCATAACAACGCAGGCCAGAACAGCAGGACAATCACACCACTGGTTTCCAACTCTGTGAGAAATAACTGCCCACACATTCCCAGCTCCATGTACAGAAAATAAACACAACTCTCTCTCTTGCTAAAAGTAATTGCTGAGTTTATAGCATGATATTCACATGGTAAGTATATGGAGAGAGGGCAAAGAAAACCTCTCAGGAATTCTCTTCTCTGACCAATACCTGCAACAGGAGAAAAGCATTTAGGGAAGGCTGCCTTGTGTTAAGTACAAGGTCTCTAGCTTCATTTTATTTCCATCGTTACTGATGTAATTGTGAATTCCTGCTGCATTTATAATTAAGAAAGAAACAGATGGTAATGTTTAGTATTAAGCAATAAGGAGTGGTCATTAAAACAATCTGATGCCAGCAGTTTATATGATATCAGAGGGTTAGTTTACCATAACAAAGTTTTATATCCATGGGAAAAGAGAAGAGGCATTAAGGCCCTTCTACGCTTTTCCAAAAAAAAGAAAACCCATTCACCTCGCAGCTGTCCCCTCATGGAAGGCACACCCCACAACACAGGCTGACTCCAGTCTTTGCCATTGCTGGACACAAAATAAGTCACATCTTGGTTTTATTGTAAGTTATCATCACAAATGGCAAAACATGAAATCCAAGATGGAATGTCCACCAAGCTATAGAAATACAGTTGGCGAGGCACTAAAGAGCTGCTAACCCCACATCTGGGTGATGAAACAGGCTGAGGATAGAAAGAAAATTTCCAGAATCCTGTGAGAATACAGTTGGCAGCCCAGATATATCTTGAAGAATATAAAGAGCTATTAAGTCATGATACAGAAGTAAAACAAAACACCTCTGCCCCAAAATGTGTGTGTGAGTGTGTGTGCATGTGTGTGTGAATAAAAAGAGAAATGTCTATGTAATTCCCAGCAAGGAAAACTTTAATGATGATGCCAACTAGTTGTTAGGAAAGTGACCTATTTCTTTCTAGAGTTATGCTATAGTCTCCTAGGGATTCAGCTCCCATGGTGGGGAAGGCACACTCTAAACCAGCGTACATATCCAAACAGCAGATCCCACTGCATCAGTCTACTTCCATCCTCCTCAGTAATAGCTGGCACTTGCCATTCTCCTGTCTATGTCACTAATCTTGCAAGACGCATGCAACAGAGTGGCTTCACCTTTAGAACATCCCAAGGCAGCTAATTATCAGAGCTTTCTGTTATGAACAGTGTTATACATCACAGATTAATGAGGAACAAATCTTAAGAATTGTAGAATACATTATCATGGTTGAACATTCTTCCCCTGACCTTTTCTCAATTTCTCTCTCTCTCTCTGTCTCTTTGTCTCCATCGCAGTCTCCCTCTCTCTCTCTCTCTCTCTCTCACACACACACACACACACACACACACACACACACACACAGTAGGCAGGGGTGAGAATGAAGAAAGAGGGGGATAAAGAGGTGATACAAAAAACAACATTCAGGGATAGGAAGAGCCTAAGGAACCATCAGTGAAAATGCTGAAGATTTCTGAACTCACTTTCTGCCTGGGTGATCCTTAAGAAAATGTTCTTAATGTTCACGGCCTCCTTTGATTATTTGACAATAGTCATACATGAGATTCATTACGACATAACTATTGGAAAAGCAAATGGAAGACAACACACACTGATGCTTCTGCCAACACTTCCCAACCAACAGTACATTTATTAACTGTAGGACAGGACTCGACATGTCTTTCTCAACATGTCTTCATGACCTACACAGGATACAGGAAGAGAACAATAAAATGAAGAAATGAGAATACTATAACCACATATGCAGAATAATTTTCAGGCTTAGGTGGACACTAGAAATAAGGCTTTAGAGAGACTGGAAGCAGGGTATCAAAGAAAATGCTGATAGTGCATGCCATAAGAGTTTCTCTGGTCAATTAGAGAAGCCATGACTCCACTTACAAAGTACCATGCATAATTCCCACAGCACAGACTAAGTAGTCACCAGCTCTGTTGTCCTCCTTCACTACTGCACAAATAATAGTTATAGATGTATACATAAGGCTGCCTTTCTGAGCCTCCTTTTCACATAGGCATGATGATGTTTTTATGCATGTCAATAATTTGTGAATGGTATGCACTGTTTCCAGGTCAGGACCATAAGATGCCTCATAATCTTTCTCTCTTCCAGGTGACAAGCCATCTCTACAAGACAAATAATAACAGTGTCTTTAGTGATAGCTGAGCAGCAAGATGGAAGGAACTTTCCCTTGAATGGCCACGGGAAACAACAATTCTCATCAGGCATGAACTACTTGTATCAGAACTATATATGAACAATAAATAATAAATAAGCATCTTTGTTATTGAGACTCTATACTGTTTGGTTCTCTTTGTTACAACAGTTAGATTTTATCCTAACCAAAACATTCTCTAAATAATAACAAAATATATTACAAATATAATTAACCAGTGGACTTTTCTCTTTTTTTTTCTAAACTCTCTCTATCAATCTGCCTTGACAAATTCTACTTGTATGATACTTTGACAGATTTTATTTCCTAAAGGCAAAAATTAATAGCAGTTTTGCCATTTTGATTTCTTAGGAATATTTCAAAGGTTCTGCTCAAAATTCATATGTTGGAACCTAATCACCAATACCATGATACTAGGAGATGAGGCAACTGGGAGATAATGAGGTCATCAAGGCAGAACCCTCATGAGCAAAATCGGCATTCTTATAATCGAGGCCCTAGAGAACTGCATTTTCCCATCACCATACCACTGAATCAGCTGCCACCTTGATCTTTGACTTCCAGCCTGCAGATTTGTGAGAAATGAATTTCTGCTGTTTATAAAACACCTAGTTGATGGTATTTTGTTATTGCAACCTAAATGGATGAAAACAATCTTCTAAGCAATCTCAACATGGTGCCTTCTATATGCATATTCCTGGGCTCAGGGCTGGTTTGGGTGGCATTACAGAAGCCCATGAAATAGACTTTATAATCATGTAGACTCCTAACTAGTACCACCTACCTCTCTTTACCACATGGTTTATTTTGAAATATTTTTCTGAGACTGTGATTTTATTAAGGGATGATATCATTATCTACATTACAGATGGGGAAATTTGAGGGTCAGAGGAGAGAATCTAATTATCAGGAAGCACGAGTCCTTGTTCTGGGACAGAGTCCCCCATCCTTCCTTCTCATGTCTAGGAAGCATTCTCAAAGCATGGACCCTAAATGCTCATATAAGATACAGAGCCCAGGTGTCCCCTTCATCCTTACTAAGTGAGAAGTAACTAGGGTCATAGCAAGAAGCTAAAATTTTGACAAATTCTTCCACTGATTCTGATGCAAATTAAGGGAAGTGGGTTTCTAAACAATAGACATACCTCATGTCAGCTGAGGAACATCTCACCAGCTTCAAAGGAAAAAAACAGTAACATTTACTCTAATGACGACTGCATACCACCTCTCTTACCTCTGAATTTTAACCCTTTATGTGCCTGAACACACCTATGTCTTTGCAAGTTTTCACCAATAATATCTGACTTCTGGAAGCTTCTGTAACATCTCTGTATAGACTTAAGTGTGAACAAATCTTTTATTTTTCTTTGATTTGGCTGATGTAAGGTTGGGACTTCCTTTTTTTTCAAAAGGAACTTTACAATGTATAGAGGGGGAAAAATGTTAAAAAAAAAAAAAACCTCAAAGCAGAAAAAAAGTAGTTGGCAGCTGCAAGCTTGGCTTGGCTGAGGGGAAAACTTGCTTCTTTTCCTCTTGTCTGTGGAACTCTTATCCAAAGCCCATCTGTTGGGCCAAACTATCTTCAATGTCTTGCTCTCTTGCCAGACCTAGCCCTCTTTTTCAATTGGTACCTGTTGCAATGTTGTATGTGGGAGACAACCTGCTAGCTAGCTTCCTGGGGCCAGCGTTAGCTGTGCTTTAACCTGCCTGTGCTGTAGTCATGTTATTGCATCTCCATCCCTGCTTCTAAGCCGTCCACTCAGCACACCTCACCACTCTCCTGTCCTAAGATCAAACAATATCCATGCCATGTTTGGAAATGACAGTGACAGCTCATCTGGGGTTGCACAACTCTAAGAGATCCTGTTCACATTCTATCCTGTGTAAACCATGCCCACGCAGTCCATACAGTGTTGAAACTGAGATTGTGCAGTTGGCTGTACTAATAAAACTATTTCTAAACTGCTTACCACAAAAGCCTAAAAAGCTTGTTGCAATTCTGGATTTTGAACCTCTACTCCCCATGCGCAACCTCTTTTCTCCTCTTTTGACCCGAAGTATGATTTAGAGGTCAGAGACGAGACCTTTTAAAAAGGCATTTGTGATGATTCTGATGACCCACATGACTGAGATAAATAATTTCACCCAACTCTCCCATTTTGCAAATAAGTAAGCTTAGTCCCCAAAGCAGTAAGGGATAGATCAAAGTGCAGTTGGTAGAACTGCAATCAGATTCCAGGTCTCAACACTAAGCCAACGGCCACCTTCATTTAAACAAGTAACAAAAACAAAACCAAACCCAATAACAGTAACAACAGAAACATTAGTTGGAATGACTAAAAGTGACATGAGATATCTGAAGGTTAAATATGAGACTTTATTTTATTTATTTATGTTTTTTTTTTTTTTTTTTTTGCAGCACCGGGAATTGAACTCACAACCTTGCGCCTGTCAGACAGGTGCTTAAGTCACTATGAGACATTATTTGCACTGTCCATAGCATGACCTATCTACACCATGGTTTCTTACCATGCAAAATGTGCCTCATCCTTGCCAAGAATACAGAACTCTAGAATTGTACTGAGGAAGAGGAGGAAGTTGGGAGAAGGAAGACTTAGATTCAAATGAATAATTTTAAAGAAGTACTGGCAAGGAAGATAGCTATCAAGGAATGTGTATAGAAGGAAGCCCACTGGTTGCCACGGGCTGGGTGACCTCTGTGAGGTCACTGTGTTTGGGGTGAGTTTTTGCTAGCAGAGACACACAGGACTGATTCATGTTAATTCAATACATAAAAGCTTTATCAAGGAGCCAGAAGACCCATTTGTTATTTTACAGTAGAAAGCTCTCTTGGCTTGAGAGGTAGTGACAATTGGCTACACAGCAATGGGCACTTCCTCCTAAGAGGCAATGATAAACCAAGTGCCAGCGACTGGCCCCACCACCAGTTGTTTTGGAGAAAATAAGAACAAAGGACATAAGGTGCTCTCATGCCATATTTCCTCCCCAGGTGGCTTTTCTCTGTTCACATAACTTCTTTTGATGAGGAACTCTGCAAAAGGCAGCAGAAGATAACAGTTTTGAGAACAGGCATCAGCGCTAGGTAGCACAGAGTTTGCAGTCGGGCTCTGGCACATATCAGCTGTCTGACAGTCACTTTTCTGCATCTCAGTGTTCTACCTCAAAGGAGTAAATGACAAAATATACACACTGTCCCTGGAGTGACATCAGAAATAGTAAAGTGTTTAGAAAATGGAGCCTGTCTCAGCTGCTGGTAACAAAAGGAAGAGAACATAGGCAAAACAGACAGTAAGCAAAACTGACTTACAGGTGGCTTGCTCAGGGAGTCCTTTTTTCCTAAAATTTCCTCCTCCTCTTTTATAAACACTCACATTATGGTGACTTCTTATTGAATACTGACACTTCTGCTTTCATCGTGACATCGACTTCCACTTTATTCTGAATGCATTTTTCATAAAGACTATGACCTTCCTCGTCACTAAACAATGAAATGTTGTAAAGGATTGCATCCTCTACTCCATCGGATTCTACTTTTTAGCCCAGGCCCACTTTCTCAGTTTAGCCTTTGATGCATTTTGGAGGAGGGGTAAACCCAGGGCAGTAAGGGTTAAAAAGAAAAAAGATAAGACAAGGAGCAGTGTCCGGTGATGCCAGAGAATGAGCCATTGTGCTCCCTGTTGCTTTGTGAGAAGCTACAATTATATGCCGCAGGTCCTTCATGGGTCCCTCCACTTGATACAAAGAAAGGATCAGACGAGAAGGAAAGTTTATGCTTCACAGCGGGACAGAGGAAGGTGAGGAAATTTACTTAGCTGCTGCCCTTCTACTCCTGCTTTCCTCTGATCCAATTTCACCCCTTAAAGTGTTAAGTTGTCTGAATTTCCAGGTGGATCATCTGGCTTCTGATGATTTCATGCCCTATGGCTTAGTATCTCATCCAAGCCCTAATGTGGCTGGAAAAGCCAGGAACTCCACGCCAGGGACTGGTTGGCCATGCTGCAAGTGGCAGGCAAGGGCTAAAGCCTACTTCTCCTGGGACAGGTGATTGGGTGGTATAGTGCAAGATGCAGTTCAGCACATGGATCTCATGAGGCACAAACACATGCGTCAGTTATATTTGACCCCCCCACACACACCTTCTGAACTTGTCTTTCCTTTCATAACGGGAACTCATAATGTAGAAGAACCTTCTTATGTATTAGAAGGTGTGTAAACCCTAAGCTATATTCCAAGAAGCATAGACTTTGGGGAAAGACTACCTGGATTTGAAGCTAGAATACCAACTACAGGACATATTGACCCTTTGGTGCCTTAGGTACCATATCTTCTAAATAGGTTTGATCATGATAACAAAGGCTATTTTATAAGCTTTCTGTGAGAATTAAATTATATATATATATAAAATCATTAGAACAGCACCTGACATAAAATAAGTGACATGAAATAAGTATTTGTTTATGTTTGTAGTCTCACCTCTGGTTTCTCAGGCTCTCTAGGTTGTGGGTTCACTTTTTTCTTTATTTCTTTCTCTTCAGGTTCCTGCCTAGATTCCCATTTCTGAGAAGAGCTTCCTGAGGTGAACTGAACCTATTCTTCTGACTTCCCTGACAGTCCCCGCTCCATGCTTCACATGTCCCACCTTGTGGATGGGTAGCTCACATCATCATCCCCTTCTGGTCACCAGCCTCTCCATCCTGGTCTGCAGACCTGGTGTGCTCCATTGGGCCAAATTCCTAGGATGACAACTATGAAATTTTTGACATTTTATTAGACAGTACCGAGGTGCTACCAGGAGAATTTCAGGCATGTCTTAGGATTCGAAGCTATTGCAAAGTAAGTACAAATGCTAACAGAGTGTGCGACTACTACACTCAAATCTCTTGAAGACAGTCCACAGGTCTGCCACAAGGATGAACTCATTAGGAACCTGCCAATGAGAAACTATGAAATGATAGAAATTATCATAATGATTATTTCAGCAATCAATTCACAAATAAAGGAAAGAAGTTTTTACACAGGCTATGATACCAGAA
Organism: Dasyprocta punctata; assembly: GCA_004363535.1. NCBI lineage: Eukaryota > Metazoa > Chordata > Mammalia > Rodentia > Dasyproctidae > Dasyprocta > Dasyprocta punctata. The sequence goes on along the minus strand of RJWM01001842.1, from coordinate 43,410 downwards.
CACTGCTTCTGTCCGTGCAATGAAAGATGATCTTTCATTTGGATTCCAAGCCATCTCCCAGGTCCCTCACCCCTCACCTCAATTTGACAATAAACTTCTACATGGCTTAGTGCCATCACAGTCCAATCTCTGTGATATTCAATATGCAGCGGACACAGAGCAGCTAGATCAAAGACATTCAAGAATTCATAAAAAAGACTATTGGCAAAGCAGTTGGTAATAAATGTAAATAATGTTAAATAATTGATACAAAGACATGCAGGGTATGTAGGCATTTCTATAGTGGTTTCTATGTTCCTCTTTGTAATATTTCATTGTTCACAAGTCTAGCTAGCCAAAATAAGCAATTTATTCATGAGTGAGCACACTGCTTCACTATATTGAATTCATCTCAGAGTCTCTCTGTCCCTTATGATCACAGCAGAAAAGCCTAGCAATTGTTCTGTGGATGTGTTAGGAGAAAATCCAGCTCAAAGCACTTTGTCCTTCACAAAGAGAGCTCTGGAAACACAATGTTATTGCTCACGGCTGTCCCCAGTGTCGGTTCCCTCTGTGTCCTGTCTCACATCCCCTCAGTCCAACACTTTGTTCCCATCACTGCTGACAGCACCTCTCCTCAGCTGCACCTGGCATCTCTCACTTTCTGCTCAGGGCTTCTCTGCCTGCCTCTGGGGAAGCTGACAGGTACTCACTCAGCTGTGCTGTGGCTTGCCCAAACCTAGAAGGATGAGCGAAGAAACATCTCAAGGGGCAATGCTTGGCCAACTGGATCAGGAGCTGGTAGATAAATAGTCTTTAATCCTCTGACAAACAATTCCACATGGCTTCTCAGAAAGTCCCAAGTGGGAGTGTATCCCAATTGCCCACACTGGCGGGTAGCTCAAAAACACACCCTTGGGAAGGCTTTCCTCTCTTTGATGTTCCCAGACTCCCACTTCTGTTCCTTGAGATAATTCTCCCAAACTACTCACAAGTCAGTCCTTGTTTCAGGCTCTGCTTTTGAAGAGGAATCTAAGCTGAGACACCCTTACTAAAACATTTTACTATTGTATAGATTTTACACAGTGGATGCATAAACAATGAAACAATTTAAAATATTCCTTGAGCCCAAGTGTATTATTATTATATAAATTATTCTCAGGTATTTATCTACTCCACAAGCCTTACCAAGCTATCTAAGTCCATAAACAAATTGGAATGATATCATGCAAAGACTTGGTGCCACACATTAAAGTTCCCTCCAGGGAACAGATTCTGTGCCAGAGTTTGGCATGAAGGATGTTTATGCCTTTAGGATGAACACCTGAAATAGAGAGGGAAAAAACACAAGGGAAGAGAAGATGCAGTCAAGTTGCAATGCAGTGTCACTATGACCTTAGCTGGTATCATGAACAGCCCTGATATGGCTAATGAGTGTTGTCACTAACTGAATTGAAATAGCTAGGCTTTTAGCACTACATCTGAATCAGTCACTGGATGAGGGCCACATTAGGATAGGGGCCAGTGAAACAATACTTGAAGGGCATGGAACTGGAGCCATCTGCTAAGTACATTCCCACCACCTGAGCCAACAAGGCTCTCCCTGAGGATGGTACCCCCCAAGGATCCACTGAAGAGATGGAGAAATTCAGCCACATCAGAGAAAATCAGGAGTAACATGGGGGTGGTTTCGAAAAGTGTGATGTGCTCTCGTGTGGAAGAGACACTGGGTTTTTACTTTATGCGTATAATAGAATCAACCGGTGAATATCTGGACTCAATAAGGATTTTGCCTCAAGAATGAGACTTTTTTATGTATGAAAAACTTGCTGGAGGACCAAGATGGCCTCCTGAAGTTATAAAGCAAAGACTAAATATAGAACAAATCCAGGAGAGAAAATTTAGTTCCCATCCCACCTTAAGACACTAGACTTCCAAGAGCCAGGGTAATATTCACAATAGAAAATTATCACTTATACATCATTCATAGCCAGCATTACCTGCCCTTAGGCACAAAAGAATAAATATGAAAGTTCTATTTTTCATGGATACATGAAGAAATAAAGATGCAGAGCAAGAGGAATTATGACTAGTGACTACAGATACTTTTCAACTTGAAAATACCCAACTCACCAATGGTTTTATGCCTGTCTATCTGTCTGTCTGTCTATCTATCTACCTACTTATATTTATCTACTTGTTCATCTGCAGCAAATGAAACACTCTAAGTTGACCCATTCTCATCACTGGGCAATCAACCGATCAGTATTTCCGTTGGGAATAGACAGCAGCACATGACTGTCTCAAGGCAGCTCAGAACACAGCATTTCTAAAACCAAGCTAATTTTCCATTAAACACAACCTATTCAAACTGTATTCCTTCTGCATTTCTTTATTTCAGTAATGGCGACACAATTAACTCAAGACAGTCCCAGTCAAAACTGCTGAAGTTCATGAGTTTTACAGCCAAACATAATGATTATGAAACTGACTTTCCCTGATTACTTATTATGTGGATATGAACAAATCACAAAACCTCACTGAGTCTCACTTTTCTCAACCATATAATTTGAATAATGCAACAAGAAGTTTCCATTAGGAAGAAAAGGTATCAGGAACTGAAAGAAGCGGATTTAAAAAATTGTTACACACATTTAATGCAATCTCAATCAAAATACCATTAGCATACTACACAGAACTAGAGAAAACATTCCTAAAATTCATTTGGAACCAGAAGAGATCTAGAATAGCAAAAGCAATTCTGGGAAACAAAGGTAAGGCAGGGAGCATCACAACTCCTGACGTGAAATTATACTAGCGAGCTACTGTGATAAAAACAGCAATGCATTGGCAAAAAAAAACAACTGACCTGAGGATCACTGGAAAAGATTAGAAGACGCAGAAACAACTCCAAACACACTCAGCCACCTTACATTTGACAAAGGGACAACACATGTTTACTGGAAGAAAGATAGCCTCTTTAATAAATGGTGTTGGAAAAACTGGTTTTCCCTATGCCAAAGACTAAAACTAGACCCATGTCTATCACCACGCACTAAACTAAAATTGAAATGGATCAAAGATCTAAATACTAAGAGTGAAACACTAAATCTGCTGGAAGAGAAAATAGGTAGAACTTTTGAAGACATAGGGTAGGAAAAGACTTCATGAACAAAACCCCAACTGTGCAGGAAATACTAGAGAATCAAAAACTGGGATCTCATCTTATTAAAAAAGCTTTTGCACAGCAAAAGAAATCACCAACAGAGTGAAAAGACAACACACAGAGTGGAAAATAATCTTAGCCAGTTGTTCTTCAGTCAAAGGACTAATATCTAGAACATACAAAGAACTGAAATAAATCAGACCCCCCAAATTTAAAGATCTAATCCAAAAATGGGCATCTGAAATGAACGGACACTTTTCAGATGAAGAGGTACAAATGACAAATAGATGCATGAAAAAATGTTCAACACCACTGGTCATTTGAGAGATGCAAATTAAACAACACTGAGATTCCATCTCACTCCATAAAGAATGGCTATTATCAACAATAAAAAATACTAGAGGGGCTGTGGGGGAAAAACTAACCCTTCTCCACTGCTAGTGGGAATATAGACTGGTGCAACCATCATGGAAATCAGTGCAGAGATTTCTCAAAAAAAGTAGGACTAGAGGTTCCATTCAACCCAGCTAGTTCTCTTCTTGGTATCTTCCCAAAAGAATTGAAAGTATCATACTACAGCAATATATGCACATACATGCTTATAGCGGCACAATTTGTAATGGCTAAATCTTGGAAACAACACAAATGCCCATTGACCTCAGAATAGATAAAAAAATATGTAGTGTTTTTATACAGTAGAGTACTACTCAGCCATTAAGAAGGATGAAGTTAAGATATTTCTAGCTAAATGGATGCACCTGAAGATCATACGCTTAAGTGAAAGAAATCAGACACACATATATAAATACATTGTTTCTTTGGTGTGAAAAACCAAAAAGGCAAATGAGGACCAAAGTGTATAATAGATATTGTGAAATAGGAAGAAATTATTCAAGAGAAAGTGGAACTAGTTGGGAGGGGGCAAGGAATGAAGGTGAAAAGAAAAAAATGATAAAAGGATAAATTGGAAACAAAGGTTTGTAAATGAGGGGGGAAAGGGCTGAAGGGAGGGGAAGAGATTTTTAAAAAAAGAGCACCCTGGATATATCATGCACAGGTACAAATTCCTTATGATGAATGTGATCATTATGTATATCTAAATCATGCCAATAAACTTAAAAGAAAGAGGGGCTGTCAGATACAACATCATCTTTCTCTCCCCAAGAGCTGGCCCAAAGTTCCTAGATGAGAGAAGAAAGTTTACTCATCCTATGTCCCACATACTGACTTCCTCTCCCTCTCATGCTTTATTCTAGCACATCTAATTCCAGAACGAGTTAAATTGTACCTTCTTATCTATGTGGAAATTCATTCAAACCTCCAAGCAACCTACTTTCTCTATGACTACAAATAAATAAAGTTGTTCCAATTTGAAATAAAATAACAAGAAGTCACATTTTAAATGTGTTTATAGCTGCACCTATGAATTCTAATACTCTTTTTGGGACACAATATTAAAGATCAAAGATACATGCTTGGTCAAAACTCTCTGATCACTTCATAACTGTGTTCATCCAGCTAATAAGATCCCTTTTCAGCCACAGCAGCCTAATTTTACTCGCAATCTCTCATCAGCTACAATATACAAAGTCTTAATCCCAGGTTTCCTTACTACAAATGCTTCCTGGACACCTCATTTATAATTCTCTGTATTCCTGTTATCAAATCCACCAAGCACTGCTTCACTTTTGAAGTTCTTACCACCATAGTGGGATATGCTTTAATACGCTGGAGTTTCATCATAACTCTATTCATTAAAAGAGGGACTTGATCACAGATAGTTGGATGGCTGCTTCCTTTAGAAATGATCAGTTGTTTTATTCTTTCTACATCTCTGGCCAGCTTCTCCACCTCACACCCCAAGAGGCATAAGTTTCTACAGTACCAGTGACTTTTCTAGGAATGAAGTACTATGAGACTTAACGGCAGTGTTCTAACAAAGTAGCACTGTATCATTCCACAGGTTATCATCACCTGATTATCTTTTGCTAATTCATCATTTGAATGGCTGGATATTCTTTTCAAATATCTTCAGTGATCCTGCATTTCCTGCCTGCTCAGCAGAAAGTTCACTTTAGACTTTACTTTGGGGTGTAGTAGAAGTACTGTCCTCAGGACGACTAATCCTTAAAGAGTGGTAACGAACATCCATGGTACACCAAATTTTGCCAAAGATTTCTAGCCGTCTTCTTAGTGAATCTTCAGACAACTCAGACAGGTATACAAACCCAATTTTGCACAAAGGAAAACTGAGGTGCAGAAATTCTGAGCTGTCCAGAGCACCAATAAAGATGAAACACCCCCAACCTCCTCTGCCTCTCCTTGTCTCTGCTCAAGATCCCAATTCGTGGGAGTGGGTGTTAGTAGTCCACTAGAAGTACGAGTATTGGAGAGGGGCCAGTCCCAAAGGAAAGGAGGCAGAACAGACACAAAATATCTTTATCAAGCCCCGATTCCTTAATTAAAGGACCCCTGCAATTTTCTCCTGTTGGGCCCTAGAAGTCTATTCTAAAAAACAGAATTCCAAGTAAGTCCAGACTTCGAAGGAATGATCATCTCCAGAAGGAGAGTCATGCCTACTCTGCTTTTGAATGAATGGTGTGCAGATGAAAGGGGCCCACTCAAAGCAGGACAGTTTTTCAAGATGGTCTCTCCCTGTGTCTCCAGTGATTTTTCCTGCAAAATAAAAACAAACAAAAATGCAACCCCAGGGTCTTATCCTTTCATAGAACTAGTGTGGAAGCAAATTTCTAAGTAAAAAATCACTTGAGGGGTCACTGTTAAAGTCCCCACATATTCTAACATCATAAAAAATAAAGATGAGCATAGAGGTTGAGTTTCTGGGCTTCAGAGACTGAGTAATTATGTTTAATCTACCCATTCTCTGTATTTACTAGTCCAGTGGGCATGAACCAGGTGCCTAATCTGATTGAACTTTTTGTTCTCTATCTGCAACGTATGGACAATAAAAGTGTAAGATTTATAAGGTTGCTTGGAGAATTAAATAAGAAATTGAACAATAAAACCCCTAAGACATGGTAAATACCAGGCCAGACTTATGGTCAGTGTTTTGCTGGCTTACTTCTGTTAGGAACTAATCATGGTCCTTAGCCCTGTCTCACTGGTAAAATAAATTATGGCCCTCTTCTAGAATAATCTTCCTGTCCAGTGCTATCTTTAAAACCATTGGGTTTTACAATGGAAAGCAAAACACTGGGTCTTGTAACGGAAAGCAATGATGAAGTGCATTACTGCCTTCGGCTTCCACTGTTAGATGGGATAGAATGTGATAGCAAGGTGGAAAAAAAGCAAAATGATCTGCCCAATAGAAGATGACTCCGTATCTTTTTGTGTTAGGATGATCCAAATGGAAATCATACTGAGGTTATTTCATACACCAGAAACCCAGGACAGCCTTTCCATCCCCGTTTCTCCACTTTATTTTAATCATTAGCTTCTGCTGGTACAAAAGTCATAACTTTTCTCTCATTAGTTCATTCATCTATTTGTTCACTTATTTTTTCTTTAATTCAAACAGCATTTTTGAGTGTGAGTCTGTGAGTACACACAGAAATGAGGCATAGAATTTATAACAAAAAAGACATAAAATGACCTGTGAAAACTCTGAAGAGAGGAAACTGCATACGGTTGAATGTTTAGGAAAACTTGAGAGAGGTGGCATTTGAGTGGGCCCTTGAACAGTGTCTGATATCCATGTTTGGTAGGTACTTATTAAATAAACAAATGCTGATGAAACAAACAATGAACAAATGAACAAAGAAAGAATGGGTAAGATTTCATTATGCAGATATAGAAAAGGAGATTAGTACGGGAAAGGCACAGAAATAAGAAAGATACCAAACAAACAAAACAGAAAGTTTCTGTACCTCTAGAACATGGGTTTAGTTGTGGGGAAAGATCTGACTAGTGAAATACCTTGGAGATGCAAGACTTTGCCAGAGTTGAGGAACACTGACATCTTACATAAAACATAAGGCCATTGTTTTTTTAACTTCTGCATAAAGGCATATGGCTTAGTTACCTTTCTAACTGCTGAGACAAAATATCTGACACCCAAGGTTAAAGGAGGAAAGGTTTATTTAGCTCACAGTTTGTGTAGGTTTCAGTCCATAATCGGCTGGCTCCAAGGCAGGGTGTCATATGCGAGGCAGGCAACAGTTCATGGCAGTAGAAGACAGCAAAAGCAACAAGACAGGGAAATAAGACTGTTTCTGTCCCTTATATTGTATGTAGGCTACCTGCCCTAAGGCAAGCATAGCAATCACACCCTTAATCCTAGCCAGAATTATGCAAAAACTAATCACACACCCTTAACCCCAGCACCACACACTCTAGATTCAGCCACCTCTGAAAAAGCCCTATGACTGCATGAGGCTTTGGGGAGACATCTAGACACAAACCAAAACAGCATATTAAAGGCACATTAGTTGAGTGGTGATACTTAACCCAGGGGGAAAGAGCCTTAAACAGAGATGTTCAGATCTGTCTCTGTGGTCTACACAATATCCCTTGAAAAATGAAAGGACAAGGTCCAGTACACTGATTTGCACTGTCTAATGCCCTCATATCCAGACCAGTTTTTAATAGATTTATTATGAAAATACACAAGTAGAATTATACAGGATAAACTCAGAATTTTTCTGATATAAACGCTGAGAAAAGAGACTGCTTCTTACAAATCTGGGCAGTATAAATTTGGAATAAAATACTGTACTTTTGCAAAGAGATGAAGCATGACTAAGAAAGAACATGCATTAACTGTCCGTAATTGCTGACATTACAATGATGACATTAAATTAAGTTAATTAACCTTAAATTAACAATCAAGAATATGCACAGAATAATAATATCTTTGTCCAATCACTCATGCTTAGTTTAACTAACAATATAACTATGATGGCACATTTGGCACATGGCCTTGATGGTTACCATAGAACCTGATAAAGGCAGTCCTTCTTGTCATGCAGAGAAATCATGCTAACCTTGTCCTCAGCTTCCCATTGATTATTATTTAAAACTACCCAATTATCCCCATGCCCATATACAGTTCAAAAGACAAAGTCACAATTCCCTACCTACGTATTTATTTACATGTGACATCATGTTTACTAAAGGATCCATTTCTAATCAAAACATCTAATAGGGGGTTAAGTAAACTATAAAATATCTGTAACTTAAATATATTACTTTCCTTATGTTAAGTAAAAACAGGATTGGATAGTATCTTCTTGTATAAAACAGAACTACACAAAAATATCCACAGAAGATAATAAAATGAAGGATATGGTAAGATACTAAGAGCAACACTTTGAGTTAGTATATTTCCAAATAAAAATTCTTTTCATGCTTTCCTATTTTTCAAGAGTAGGTATTAATTTTGTATTAAAAACCCAACTTAAATAACAAGTATAGTAGTTTTACCAGGGACTGCTATTAACTCTAGAAGTAAAGCTGAAACTGGGATGTTGAGATTTGCGCAGCCATAAGGGTTCAGTTTATGGGCCTGTTACAGTGGGTAACATATGAATAGCACTTAATAAATAGTCAGTCAATGAATAAGGTATGGCATAGAATAACAAGGCAATTGGGCAATTCTCTTTCTAAAAAATTGAGTTGGGTAGCACAATGAGGCCAAGCAAAACATTTAATTGGTTATAAAATTTTAATTTCTACCTGATTGTTGTAGCAGAACTGGAGCAGTGAAGTCCTGGGGAAAATCCAGGTGTTCTTCATTAGTTACTTCTTGGCTTTTGACATTTGAGATAAAGTTTTCAAAATATGGAGGCAGGCAGTCCAATGAAGTAACAACAGGGAGGTGGCTACTCTGGCTAGCCTAGACTCTGCTTTAAAGATCTACACAGTACACTCAGGGTTTTAATTTTTGAAGTAAATATTTCAAAAAATATTTAACTGCTTTCCTCTCCAATAGTCCATATTCAACTCCTTGAATATTCAAAGTCAATCTAGGGACACTACTTGTTACATTATGAGATATAGATATAGATATAATTTACATGTAATAAATTCTTAGTGAGATCCCATATTCAGCATGATGTTGACTTTGAGCTGTGTGGTTTACCCTTGTCCTATAGCGTGTAGTTTCACAAGTGTCCCCGCTGGGGCACACTTCCATGCTTCCTTGCACATGCTCTTCTCTTTCTCCAGAACACCTCACAGTAAATACCTTGTCCACTTATCTAAGTCCTAATTACATTTCTCATCTTTCAGTGCTCAGCTTTCATGACACATCAGAGTTACTTTTTTTTTTTCCTGTGTAACTTGTACTTCTTGACTGTCACACTAGTTTCCTCCCCAAAATTTAGGGATTTACAATAACTAGTATTTGTTATCTCATGAAGTTTTTTTGTTTTTTGGTGTTTTTTTTTGTTGTTGTTTTTTGTTTTTTTTGTTTTTTTTTTTTTTTTTGGTACTGGGGATCGAATTCACAACCTAGTGCCTGCCAGACAGGCACTTAGGCCACTGTGCTAAATCCCCAGCCCTATTTTTTGAGACAGGGTATCATTATGTAGTTCAGACCCGCCTTAAACTCACTTTGTAGCCCAGGCTGGTCTTGAACTCACAATGATCCTCCTGCCTCAGTCTCCCAAGTGCTGGGATTAAAGGTGTGTGCCACCATGCTCAGCTATCTCATGTAGTTTTTGTGGATCAAGAATCTGGGAATTGTTTTGTTGGGTGGCTCTGGCTTGGAACCTCCGACAAGGTTGAGGATGAGGTACTGGCCAGGGTTGCAGTACCTCTGAAGGCTACACTGGACCTGCTGGTTTTACATGTTGGCTGGTTGGCATTGATTGAGGACAGAAGACTTTGGTTCTTCATCGCATGGACCTCTCCATAGGGCTGCTTGACTATCCTCACAACATGGCAGCTGGTCGCTCCCAGAGCAAGTGATCCAAGAGAAAGATCAAGAGGACACTACATGGCTTGAATATTCTAATCTGGGCTGTCCCACACCATCACTGCTGCCACTTTATTAATCAAAAGTCACTAAGGTATGGGAACGGAATGCAGCTCTGTCTTTCAAAAAGAGAAAAAAAATTTATGGACATATTTTAAAGTTACCAATATTGCTTTTACTGCATCATTATATCATAATTATCTACTTAAATGTTTTTGCTTTCTAGTTATGTTTCTGGGCATCCTTAAGGCATTTATTTTATGCAATATAGTTTCAAGGCTCTAAGCAGTGACTAAAGCAAGTTAAAGAGAAATCACATACTTGTTGCAAGTTATTTAACACCTCTGTATCTCCACTTCCTCATCTTTAAAGTAGTAATTGTAATAGTCAGACCTGTTGTCAGGATTAAGGGAGAATAACACAGATTAGAGTATAATTGTAATGTAAAAAGTACCATATGCATCAATTAGTGCCAGGTCAGCAAGATACAGAGTCTGAGTTCCAAAATTTACTCACAACTCTACTCCCAGCCACCAGGCCATGACTCCTTTGTCTTCTCTATTTTCCACACCAGAATATTTGCCAAACTTACAATAGTGTCCTGTGCACAGTAGATGTTCAACAAACATTTGCTATTGACATTGACAGTTGTCCTGGTTTCTTTTCATTTTGAATAAAAGAGGAAATTCTTTACAAACTAGAAAAGGAAGGGATTAAGAAGTACAGGATAATGAATTGTTAAGAATACAGGTTCTGGGATAGGGCAAACTTAAATTTAAATCCCAGCTCTGCCACTGTGATGTTTCAAAAATTTTGTGTTCCCTCTAAGCATTGATTTCTTCCCTGTGACATGGGGATAAGGGCATTACTTATTTGACAAGGTTGTAGTGATTCACTGATGGAAATACTATACGAAAAGATTTAATATATGCCTGTTGTACAGTAAGTGCTCAAGGAATGTGCATTATCCTTCATTTTGTGACTATGATTATTTTCAGTGGTCCCATCTTTGACAAGGAAGGGGTGTTCAAATCTATGAAAGATGAAATCCTCTTATTTGCAAGTCCCATTCTTGCACACTAAGATGACTTCAGTCCAGGAAAGAGTTATCTCCCAGGTTTATCTTGCCTACCTGGGTGGCTATCTAGCTAAAACAACCTGTCTGGCTGGAGCTATTTCCATTTGCTGTCTTTATGAGCCCAAGGGCATGCATAGTTATGAGTACATTTCAGAAATTTGAAAAATAAACAATGAAACGTCTCATGCTTACCACACATGTATTTTTCCTCCCTTGATTTAGGTTGGCTGGTTCTAAGCCATTAAAAGTTTATAATAAGAAAGAAAGAAAGAAAAAAAAAAAGAATGAATTCGCCAGCTTAAAGCTCTGCAACCCCTCACAATTTTCCAATTCAAGGTTAAGACATGAACAAATGTTCCAACCAATACGTTCATGAAAGATTTAATAATTACTTTGCTTATAAAAGTTTAAACAGCTGCTTAAGTTAGTAAAATGGCTCTCACTCAGGCAGAATAAACTGTTATACTCACTAGGAAAGTTTTACAAACCATCAGACTACACATTCAGATGAAAGGCAAAATTGCATTTGCTGTAAAGCCTCTAGCTATTCAGCTATGCACGGAATGAGTTTGTTCACCAGGTCCATCAGGTTTTGTTTATTCCTTTGACAAAGGTCTTGAGATCATCATCATTAAAGCAGTTTCCAAAGGGATTGCTGAGTTTGTCAATAACACATTTTTAAAAACACATATACATGAAGAAGGCCATGCTTTTTTCTCTAGGTTATTTTGCAGTGTGACTTCATGAAAATAAGGTTCATTATCAAACAGATTTAGAAGTTATAAGAAGTCACATTGCATTTCTGAAAAAATAATAATAACATTGTTCTTCCGACTTTCATAGGTACTGGTTCCTCTGCTTGGAATATACTCTATCCCAATCGCAGTCTATACCCATTATTATGGCTAATTTTTACTCATGCTGAAGGAACAAAATGACTCTCCTCGGAAGACCATCCTAGCCCTCCTTGACCACGACAGCTGCCACTAAAACGATCATCATGCAGCCACTTATCGCCACATGACACCTTGTACGGCAGCTGCGTGTTTAATTGCCGGTCTCTACCATGCAACCCCAAGTGCTGTGAGCACAATTAGACACACACAACACATAGTTGGAGCTCAGTAAGTTCCTGCAGAATTAGTGAACAAATTCTCTAAGCTGTACTTCTCCTCCTCTTTCTCTCCTGCATCCACATCTTAACAACTCCTGACAATTTTATTTCATAAATATTTTCTGAACCCTTCTCTTTTCCAACACTACTTTCACTACATTTCATTTCAAGGCCGATTTTATTCTGGATAAATTTCAGTCTTTAAATACTCCAACATATGAGGTATGATTGAAAACTAGGAGCAATGTTCAAAAAAGTTTTAATTTATTATAGTAAAAGATACATTGCCATAATTTCCTTCAAAATGCTTCCCCTCACTTTCAACAAACTTATTCCATCATTCCTGCCACTTTCTGAAGTCATTCAAGAAATCTCTCTTCATTAACTTCAGTTGCACTGCTATGGCTGCCTCAATGTCCTGCACTGGTTCAAAACATTTACCTTTTGTGGTTGTTTTAACTTTGGAGTTGAGCCAGAAATTTCATAGTGCTAGATCTGGTGAATAAGGTGGATGAGGACAGACCATAACATTTTTATAAGCCTGCCTCTCCATTGGATGGCACTCAGCAGCAACATGCCTCCTATTTTTTTATCACACCTCAGAAAGACACTCACAAATGAGACTTCCACAACTGCTTGAGAAAGTGGCAAGAACAATAGGATAAGTGTGCTTAAAACAAGGAAGAGTATTTTGAGAGGAATTAATGGTGATACCTTTTGCTGTAATAATTTTTTTATTTAAACATTCACTTTTTGATACGCTGATCACCTTTTTTGCAGTGTCCAGAATGAAGTAAAATGCAAACCCTTCAGTGACTCTCTCGTATCTATAGGACAAAGCTGTAGCTTTTCAAAGATCACGTAGCTAACTGTGATCTGTTTCTTCTGAGATGCCTCTGCTACTTCTCAACTCCTTGATTTTGCATAAGATCTCTCCACACTAGCAAAAGCTAAACCTCCAGAAAGGTAAAGTAACCTAGCAATTAAATATAAGAGGTAGGATTTGATTTCTACAGACTATGCTTTCTAAACACAGAGCTAACACTTCCCACTCAGTACTATTGCTGTAACTCTAATGCCTGATACGAAATACACAATAAATGTACACCAAATAAATAATTGGGGAAAATAATAACTCAAAACGTAAGCTACCCAGTGGATCTCATGCTTTTGTCCTACTGTTTCTCAAGATATGTTTCATACTCACTCTATGAAAAAATGTTCCAGGATCAAATGTTGGAGAAATACTGCAAAGCTACCTTTTGAAGATTTGTAATGCACATCAGCATACGAGAACATTAAAGGCTTAAGTAGTGACATAAAAGGAGTCAATTTAGCTTCAATGAATAGGAAAGTTACTACTTTATTTGAATACAAAAATGAAAACAAAAAATAAAAACCCAGAAACACCTCTACTCCCTGAAATAATGGTCTGTTCTAACACCTTGCCTTGTTACCATTTAACAGTAAACACATTGTGCCATCCACTGATGACAAAATTTATGTCCAAGAATTTTTTAAATAATGGAACTGTTGAGCTGGCAATCAGCTTTGAGCTTCTTAGATAACATCCCTCATTCTGTAAATGAAGGAGCAAGTATCCCAAGGTCACTCAGCTTGTTAGTGGCAGAAATAAAACCAGAAACAAAGCCCCATTACACCTATCCAATCTTCCTTCCACTACTGTATATCACTGATTCTCAATATAGGTTGGCTTTTGCCCCCAGAGGACATTTGACAATGTCTAGAGGCATAATTGATAGTCTACAGCTCAGAAGTCAAAAAGTGAGGTTGAAATGGGGGTGATACCAGTGGGCATGGGCCAGGGATGCTATAGACATACAAAAATGCCCAAGACAGCTCACAATAAAGAATGACCCAAGCAGTCAAAAGTGATGATGCAGAGAAACCATACCCCACACTAAAACAGGGGAGAAGTTATAAAGCAGGAACTTCCCTCTTGATGTTTCCCACTTGCCTTCATCGTGCTGCATTATATTTGAAATAATCCTGGCATAGGAAACTGAAATTTTTCTTCAAATCCAGGAAAATAACTGTTAGAGGAAAAAGACATATATAAAAAGCAATTTCCTTCATCAAGGCTTTATCAGAATTGATGTAGATACTGTCAACTTCCTCTCAGAAGCAATTCAAAACACTTTTCTAGAAAATCCTCTTAGAAGAATTCCTGAATATGTCAACATTTTTAAAATATTGCATTTCCTAAGCAAATCTCAGAATAAGACCAAGGAAATCACTGGGGATCAAAAGAAATGAGGCAGCCCCGAAAGTCAACCTTAGAGAATCTTCTGTTAGTAAGACGGTCTCTCCCACCAGGTGCAACAAGACCCTAATTTAAGATTAGTTTGCCCTCTAGTAAGGGCAGTTGAAGCACAATTCTCTCTCTTGTGTTACTTGCTCATTTGTGGAAAATCATGGAAACATTGTAAACTAAGCCTGGAAAAGGACTGAGGACTAATGTTGAAACAATGTCCCTCCTGCACTTGGCACTACACAGGCAATGACCATGAGGCAGCCCCTACTCAACACAAAATATCTCTCTGTCTCTCTCAAAAGCATCTTTTCATCAGTTTCTTAACTGGGTTGACATGTGTGGTTATGTAAAATGTTATCGCTGACCATATTAACCTGGTTGAGGGGTACACTTTAAGTATCTGCACAATTTTTGTGACTTCTTGTGAATGTAATATTGTTTTTTTAAAAAAAATTTAAATGTAAACGATGTGACTAGTAGACCTATTCTGGCTGTTCCTTAGCCTCCTGTTAGGCAGATGCACCTGATTACCTGATTGGTGAGGCTGAAGGATATGAACAGGAGCAAGGGGGAAGAAGACACCATAGAGTCATTAGCACTACAGAAGGATGCATTCAAGAGCCTCTTCCAATGTGACAAGTAGTCAAAAAGGAAGAGCCAGAGGAGGACTTGCTAGAGGGAAGATGAGTAGAAGAAAAAAAAAACAACCACAGGTAAGTTTCCCAAGTAAAACTTCAGTGTATAGCCTCTAAGGACCAGTCTAGAGGAGAACTCTTTGTGCCTGAGAAAGAGATGTCAGGAGAAAGGCACAGAAGAAAGGCACAATCTCTCCCATATAATGACTTGATAAGGATGGTACTGGCTGTATTCTGAGTCAATTTATACTCCTCAGATTCAGTCACAATCCAGCTAAGATGGCCCAGAAATAATGGACTCTTTTAGGGTTAGGAAGAAATGGGTTTCAGGAGACCTGAAGCCCTGCTCCATATGTGCCCTTATCATGTACTGGTGTGTCCCCTTGGACAAGCAACTGCTGGGGTCAGTTTTCACACCTGAAAGCCATGGAGTTGCTACCAGGATTCTTACTCTCTGTTTCTGCCTCCGAGAGTATTTTAAGTGTTAGGACAACTTCTATAAGTTTAGTAAAAAATAAAGGCTACTCATGGATGGTGACAAGTTTCCCATGAAATGGGAGTTGAAATTATAGTGTTAGTTTAATGCCATATCAGCTTGGAAGTTAAAAGCTCACATCCTCACTCTCTGATTCATTCTCAGCAACAAGTGGTCCTTAGAGATACCATGGTCCACTTGTTAGAGGCCTGGTTCCCAGGTGGCACTATTGGAGGTGGTGGCACCTTTAGGTGATGGAGCTCAGTGGGACAGTTTTAAGTCATGAGGTCGCCCGAGAGTCTCTGAAGAGTGTTGTGGGATGCTTGTCTTGTCCTTCTTTCTCTTTTGCTTCCTGACCATGAGATAAGCAGTTTGCTCTGCAGTAGTCTCCCCATAACGGTCATCCGACAGACCCATCACAGCCCAAAGCAATGAGTCTTCCTAATCTTGGACTGCAACCTCCAGAATAAACCTTTTTATAAATTCATTATCTCAGTTATTTCATTATAATGATGGAAAGCTAATAAAAAGTTTCCTCAGGATAAAGCAGTTCAGAGGCTAATATCAGACATTTTAGAGAACTATTTTTGCTAGCACAATGCACTCCCTTAAAGTGTCAAAGAGCTGCTAAACCCTGTAAGATGCCCAATCACAGAGAGCCCAATTTCTCATGAAGTTAGAATGGAGATAAAATTCTGGGCTTACAGCAGGCAAATCATGCCAGAGTGAGTTCTTTGGAAAGAGAGTAGGATTTATGTATATGATACCCCTATTCTGCTATTTTCACACATTGAACCCAATAAAAATTATTTACAGTATTGCCATTTTTAAAAATTCTATGGTAATTCATCTCAGACTTATGGCTAGATTATGCGATAGGGTTCTAAAATGTACTGCTACTTCATCGATCATATATATACTTTTCCAGAGCTGAAATTTCCTACATTTTATCCATTGTTTTTGGGCTAAGAAGTTTTCTTCACATAAATAAAACTGCTTACTTGTATTAAGATTTGCACACCCTCAATGAGGGACTTAGCTAGATATTACCACTGAAAAGTCTCTGTCAGTAACCAACTCCCTCTGCACCCTTAAGTCACCCCACATACCCAACCTGCAGGCAGGATAATGGGAATTTCAACCTCTTCCGTTTTTAAGACAGTTTCCAATTCAACTAATTTCCTCACACATGTATCACCATTGTTCTTCAATATGCTATGAAGCACAGTAGCACAGATATGTTAGCACAACCTAAACTATCAAACCAATACTTAAGTCACTGTTCTCATTACTGATAAATAAAAATAAAAGTGAATGATTTTAGGAAAGTTAGCTAGGGATTAGAGGAACTGAAGTCTTTCTTGAACCTATGAAAGAATAGTTCTTTGTTGGCCTAAAGTCTCCAGAATACATTTCCTCTCCCTCTTTCTTTATTTTTATTTTTCATTCATTTATGGTAGCATAGAGCTTCCTTTTACTAAAATTGCTCTCCTCTAACCCTCCTGAACTCTCTTGCCTTTATGTCTATTTCCCTGTGTCTCCTGCTCAGCTCTGGTCACACCCCTCAGTTCCATTATCTTCATCACAACCTTTATCTGTTAGGCAACAGGAGAGTGAGATCTAAAAGCAAGAAAATACCACATTTAGATCTGTTTTAAATAAGTTTGAGCTTCACTGCAAAGAACAAGAGTATAAGTGAGACTAGAATAAGAAAAAATCAAGAGGGAAACAGTGATACCTTGAATTAAGGTGCAAACAGCATTTGCTGGCAAGGTTGGAACAGATTTTTTAAAAACATTCTAAAACCAGACTGAATAATATGTGAAGTTCACTATAGTAAGTGACAAAGAGCAGGCATAACAAAATAGCTTGAAGCTTTGTAAGTGTGTATATCTATTGCGAGGTAGATGTGATTTATTTAACAGATATGAGAAACTATGGCAGGGAATGAGATATGAGGGAGTCACTGTGTTCAGGTTTGGACATGTTGTGCTACATTCAGAGGTGTTGATCAACACACCAATGAGCAATCAGTGTTCTAAAACAACAGAAAATTCTTTGTATATAAAAAAAGATCAGCAATAAGAATATCCTCCAATCACTTCCTTCTTTACTTATTCTTTTCATTTTAATAAAACAAACTATGTTTTGAGAGCCCACTATATGCCAAGCCTATGGATAGGCATGAGGGAAAAGAAATAAAGTAAACATTGTGTTGATGCTCAGGGCATCTGTAAGGTGTAGTGAGTGCTTAGAAGAGGGGTGACTTACCAGAGAAGCTTCCTGGAAGAGATAGTATTTATTGAGGATGAGATGGGCGGTACTCACCCAGGCTGATTAAACAACCTAGCATCTGAAGGGTGACTGTATGCCTGTCACTTCCCTTCACAGTCTATATATCCCCTGTGGTTTCAGGCCAGCTGTAGGACATATTTCTCCCAAAGTATAATAACACACACTTAATTTCACTCTGCTCATTTATATATCTTCTATGGAATTAATGTGACTGTTTTGTGGGAGAAATTACTATAATCTTCTACCTTTTGCATCTTGGTAACAAGGTATTTATGCACAACTCTTGAGATAGTACATAATACTAAGGCAGAAGTAAAATTTTAATACTGAGTTCTGAGATCTTTCCAAAATTATCTACCCACCTACCTGGAAAAGTGCAAATTCTAGGGAATACAGAAAGTGAAGTATTTTGAGCCCAGCGTATTTAAAATTCAGACTAATGCAGCAATTTAACTCCTAGGTATTTACCAAAGAGAAAAGAAAACATGTCTATAGAGAGACTAGAACAAGAATATTCACAAAACGCTACTTACAGAGTCAAAAACCAGAGACCACCACATGTCTATTAACTGCTGAACAGAAAAATAGATTACAGTATGTCAATATTACTTAATGATACAAAAGGGAAAACAACTAACAGATTCAACAACATGGATAAATCTCAAAAGCATTATGCCAAGTATATGGAATCAGACATGAAACACCACTGATAAATGATTCTATGACCATTAATCCTAATATGTTGACCTCACTAGATTAAGAAACACCTAGAAGATCAGCGAAGCACACTCCTGAGTGTGTGGCTATCAGATCTAAGTCAGGTCCCTCACCTCTTCCTCTCTGTCTTCTTCCACTGTTTTCTTGCTCTGTTTGCCTGCTGCCAAGAACTGAGCAGCTGTGCTCCACCACACCCCTCCATACTGTTCCTGCCTAAGAACCAGTCAAACATGGACTGAATCCCCTAAAACCATGAGCCAAATTAAACCTCTTCTCCTTTGAGTATTACGTATTATGTCTCAGTGACGAGAAAGCTAACACATTCTACTTATATACAAAATTCTAGAAAAGATAAAACTGAAGTTCCAGAGAGGAGATCAGTGGCTGCCAGTCCAGAGATGAGCTGCTACAGGGATCCAACATAAGCTTTGGGGTGATGGAAACATTCTCTACCATGATTGTAGTGGTGATTTTAATAGTGTACACATTTTCAAATTTCACTGAGTTACTCACTAAAATTGGTGGTTTTACATTATATAAATTATTACTCGATAAAACTGATTATTATTGAAAAACAAATGAAGCTTTGTTAAGGGACAGGCTCAGGTTCTGTCACCTGGAAGATGTTATTGGCCCTCAGGAAGCTCTCATAGCCAGCTCTACCTCAGCTTTCTGGCTCTCAAGAGCACCTCTGCATAAATGCTTTGGTCTCAGACCTTTAAACACTCCGGCTGTTCCAGACTAGGGATCCTAATAACTCACATTGAACTTGCTATGCACCTGCCGCCCACCCACGAGACCAGAATTAGTCTGTTTCCCCCAAACAGCTGATGATAAATAAACCTAAACCCTTAACACCCAAGACTAGCAACTTGAAGATGTCAAAACGATCCTGAATCTACTGACTGGAGAAAAATATCAGTAGGGATTACACTTGGAAGAGTCTGATGATACAGTGCTTACAATACTGTTCTTCTGCAATTATCAGTTTCTCAAAGGGTCAGGAGGCTATGCTTATTTTTGGCTTAACATTTGAAACCATCATTTCTCTACCACTATCTGACTCCCTATGGCCTATTGAAATTTTGCTTTTCCATTATCCCTGTGGCCACAGCCCACGGTATGACTGATAATGCCTGGTGGCTCAGGAAGAGAGAAAAGGGTCTTGAATTTAAAAGTGAATCTTTACTGCAGCACAGGAGGACTGCATCAAGAGTGGCACGGAAGAGTTATTTCTCTATCACCAAACGTTGTTGTTCACTTTTTCATTCCATCCCACTGACTCCATCATACAAGTGAGGAATTTCTGAAGAACTTTATTTTTAAGTTCTACTTTCAGAATTTCAATTATTACTAATCAAGAAGATGACTAATAAAAAGTTGTTTGTTGTACACTTGATGCCAAGTGAAATAAACTTAGTGGACATTTGTATTAGGCTATTTGCTGTACACTAATCACATCCTTGCAATAATTGTTAGTTACATACACTATCGCTTTCTTTGTGAATAAGTTCTCAGAAATTGAGTAACTTGGTTATTTAATATTCAGCTAGACTAGAGACTGAACCTGTCTCTAAGACTATTTTAAAAAAAATGTGGAAACTGTATATTAATTGAGGGTTAAAGCTTGATTTAGTATTTGGAGGGTCCATTTACTAGCACTGTAGACCTAGGCAAGGGTCTATCTGTCTAGTTTACTATCTAGTTTAGTTCCCCTGCCTAGAAAAAATAGACGCTACTTCACTGAGCTTCGAAAGGATTAAACAAGATAATTCACACAATCAGCACAGTAACTACTAGCTATCTGTATGATCTCAAAGTCTAAACTGACTTCAGTGAGAAGAAACACATTAGTATAAATATCACTGTCAACAGGTCAAAGGTTGAATTTCCACACCGTGCACGCCACCTTGGCCTTCACTTAGTTCTGTCCCTTTTCAGTGTGGGACAGCTTTTAATGGGGAAAATATGTGTGCATCTTCAGACTTTAATGAAGCTATCAGGGCCACCTGTTTCCCAAACTATATCTAAAAATCAAACATGACAATAACAGCCCGTCCCTCCTCCGCTCACCTGCTCTGGATACTTGTTCCCAGTGATCTCTGCTACAGTGTTGTAGGAATCCGTATCTGGATAATTCTTTGCTCCCATTTTCAGCTGAATGACAATTTTGTTCCCACGAGAAGCCATTCTTGATAGCATTTCTGCGTCTTCCACTGTAATACACGCTGTTGGGATCTTGGGCACACCATCCTGGTATTCCTGTATGCCTGTGTGAGGACTTGAAAAAGAAGCCACCAAATTACCTTGAATGTGAAAATAGACCCAAAGCTCTTGGACATTGACAATTCACTGACCTTTGCATAAGGGGAATAGGAACAGTGGGCAGTATTAGTTTGCTCTTGATGTAAACACAATTTTTATTTTTGATAAAAGCAAATTAGAAAGTCTTATTTAATAATAATCTAATTGAAAATGTAACATAAACATTTTTTATAGTTTGGATGATCTTTTAAAGCTGAGAATTAACACAAACTCTGGAAAATATTAACAGTGCTTTCATGTCCAAGAGATGACCATGTGTACAAGTACACAACAAGTTCAAATGGGACCACCAAGGTGCAGACCAGAAGATCCACTTGCTTGAATCAAAACCAGCCCAGGTGCTCTCAGCCCTGCAGTGACTGGTTAGCAGCAGGGCTTCCCTCTTCCCATCCAAACACAGAGGTCCGAATATATAATCCTGTGTTGGTAACAGAACACTGCACAGGAAAACTGTACAACGATGTCTGGGGAAATATTTGTGTTACTATAAAGAAAGTGATGAATAAACTCAGGTTTATGATTTTATTGCCACAAGAAAAAGACAACCACTATAATTATGGCACTCAAGGAAGAAAACTATCCCAACTGGTCAAACTTTTCCTACCAATTTCTTAAACTGCTAGAAATTCAATAATTGAAGTTCATGTTAATTCACTGTTGACTCAAGCTCTGTATCTGTTACATGAAGTTTATGGAAATAGTTTTCTAAAACTGCTTGTTCAAATGAGAGATGAGGGAGCTGTGACGATCACCACCAGTGCAAACCAGAAGATCCATGTGCCTGAAAGGAAACCATTTCAGATACTCTCAGCTCTGCAGTGACTAACTAGTCCTTCCCCAGGGAACAGTCCCAGCTTCTAAGTACATAATACAACCTGTCAGTCTCTTCCCGACTTCTGTCAAAGCAGAAGATAAAAGCCTCCATTTTAAAATTTATTTTTCTTTTCCTATTTCCATATTTGTTTCAGGTGGTCTCACATTTTTGGGACAGTCCTTTTCTTCTATCCAGCCACAACACATTTCTCTCCTGTGGATCATATAAGTGACCCCGGTCTCCATATACACAAACACAATGGTCCAGTTTTATCCATAATTGCATTCCTGGTGTGACTGCATTATGCTGATCACATTTCAGGAAACCATTTCGTTAGAAAAATGGCAAAGCAACACGTATACGAACATTGTTTCAGGAATGATAGTACCTAAATTCAAATCTGAATTATGTCACTTTTTAACATTTGGCCTAGGGAAAGTTAGCCACTTTTTTTTTCCAGGAATTTCTTCTATAAAAGGAAGTAATAATAGTAACAGCTAATTCTCGGAATTATTTTTCAGATTCAGTTAATTTACATGAGTAAATAACTTACACTGCAAAACAGTAATAGTTCTAAAAATGTTAAACATTTTATTAACTTCCTTATTACATTATTCCTGCAGAGACTGTCTAATCTCAAGTCATTACTACCACTTGAGTACACCCTTGATGAACATTTAGGAGCACATACCACTACTCATCAAAAGAGAGGCAAATGACTTAGAAACTCAGAAATTAGAGTATAGAGATCTGAACCTGCATCTTGGCTCTAGGATGTATAAGGGCACTCTAACTTCCGGCTGAAGTTATGGAGACACATAACCTAGGTCAAATCCTAGTTTCAGCATTCTCCAGATTTCATAGCATCCAAGAAACCTTAGATTACCTCTGTGTTTTTCAGTGTACTCATTAATAAAAAGGAGAATAATAACAGTATTAGCCTCATAATATTGCTCCAAGGAATAATAGATAGTATATGCAAAGGATTCAAGACTGTACTTGGCACATAGTTACTTAGTAAATATTAGTTGTTATTTCTTCAGTTCTAATTTTTCCCACTGAGTTGGTAGAATGATTAATGAATTTGAAAATTACCTTGCAACATGTAGGAAGACAATCTAAATATTTGTTATTCATATTATGTTACGTGATGTCTAGGATTCAACAAAATCTCCTTGTTCTCAGACTCTCTTACTCAAGAGAAGGTTAGTATAACACTTCTTAATAAGCCCTTTTAAGTACTGTTTCTAGACAAGTTCGCACAAATAATTCACAGGTAAAAGTTTGTAAAGTGAGGACAGTGAGTCAGGCGTGCACCCATGGCTACCCTGGGGAAATGATACTGAAAGGCATTTTTTAACTGTGGCTCTGAATTCAAAATATAAACCCTTTGAATTTGTTTCAGCAATTAAGTATGTCTCTCAGTGGTAGAACATCCATCATTGTTTAGTAAAAGAGGGCAAAATGAAGACTCAATACATTTATTTAGGATCCTGTACTTTCACTGTAGTGAAATTGTCCTAGAGGGACAAATCAGCACAATCACCACCTTTCTCCTCCTCATTTACTAGCTCCCTCTTCAATTTAATTAACAGTAGCAAAGGGTAAACTACAAAGGAAGCCATAAAAATCAATGTAAGAACATGTAAAGGTTAATACCAATTTTTCATAAACTCTCCAGAAGACATCAGTAGAAAGTAAAGCTAGAAACCAATATCTGTCTTGAATATAAATGCAGAAAATCCTCCAAAAAAATTTTAGCAAACTAAATCCAGCAATATACAACCAGGATTATACACTATAGTCAAATGAAATTTATCCCAGGAATGCAAGGTTAGCTTAATGCCCAAAAATTAATCACTATTACCAAAACTATACCAAGTAAAAAACACATGATCATCTCAACAGATGTTGAAAAAGCATTTGACAAAAGCCTAATGTACTTTTATGATGAAAACACTGATCAAACTAATGAAGGGGACTGCCTCAAACTGATAAAAGGTTTCTACAAAAACTCATAGCTTATGATCTTCACGCTAAAAGACTGAAAGCATTTACTCTGCTATTTAAAATAAGAGAAGGATGTTTGCTTTCTTCATTCCTGTTCTACATTGTACTAGGAATTAAACAAGGAAAAGAAAGAAAAAACTCCAGCTGAAAAGAAAGAAATAAAATTGTATTCACAGAAGACATGATCTTGTATTTAGAAAATCCTTAGCAATCTGCAAAAAAATTGGCCTAATTAACAAGTTCAGCACAGTTTAAAGATACAAGATCAATATACAGAAATCAATTGTACAAGAGTATATTAATCAAATTTATCTTACTTTAAGGAATATTTGAGGCAGTTAACTTTATAAAGAGAAAACAGTTATTTAGGCCATAATTTCAGAGATTCAAGCACACAGTACCTGAATTTACTCAGTTCGGATGAGAACTTCATGCTAAATGGCAGATGGTGGAGTAACTATGGAAACAATAAATGATTACATCTTGAACCAGGAACAGAGAGGATGGCAAGGATCAGGCTTATTCCTTTTATATCAACCTTCTCCAACTACCAAAGGATCACATAAAAATACTTCATGCCTCAAATGATCTAAGGATTTACACTAGCAACCACACCTTTGAAGTTCCACCACCTGCCAGTCCCCCACCCTAGGAACAAAGTTCTTACCCGTGAACATTTGTGGGGATATAAACCATGTGCACACCAGGGCAAGTGGCAGTGACCTGATACAATACAACAGCTTTACAACAGAAAAAAGCAATCTGAAAATTTAGCAAACAATTCCATGTATATTAGCAACAAAAATGATAAAATGCTACAGATAAGTTTAACAACAGACGTTTCAGACCTATACACTGGGGACTGAAAAATATTGTTGAAGTTAAAGATCTAAATAAAGGGAAAGACTTATGACATTTATGGATTGGAAGACATATTGTTAAGATGGCAACATTCCCTAAATTTATCTGTTGATTCAATGCAATCTCTATGAAAATTCCAGATTCTTTTTTTAAAAGAAATTGACAAGCTGATTATCAAAGTCATATGCAAAAATAAAGAACTCATAATAACCAATAGAAACTGGAGAAAGCAGAACAAAGTTGGAGAACTCCCATTTCCAAATTTGAGAACTTATTACAATTATACAGTAACCAAGATAGTGTGGTACTGGTGTAAGACTAGATACATAAATAAACAGAATAGAATTAAGAGCCCAGAAATAAAGTCCTTTAAGGATAGCCAATTAATTTTCAATGAAAATACCAAGATAATCCAATGAGGATAGAACAAATGGTGGTGGGCCACCCAGATATCCCTGTACAAAATAATGAAATCACACCCCTATATCACACCATGTGCAAAATTCAATTCATAATTAAACAGACCTATGTATACTAGCCAAAACTATAAAAATTCATGACTTTGGGTACAGGAAATGTTTCTTAGATATAGTATGAAATCACAAGCAACAGAAGAAAAAGTATACACACTGAAAAATCAAATTTTAAACTTTTGGACTATAGGGGAAGAGAACAAGAAATCAACAAGATGCAAGCCCTCCCTACGAGTCAGTACCATGCATAGGCTGCTGGAGGAAGAACTAGATACCAGCCTTTTCCTGTGAGTCATCGCCATATGCAGACTATGGGGGAAGAGAACAAGAAGTCAACAAAAAGCAAGCCCTCCCTGCGAGTCAGTGCCATGCATGGACTGCAGGGAGGGGAACCAGATGCCAGCCCTTTCCTGTGAGTTGGCACCATGTGTGGGCCACAGGTAGCAGAACCAGATGCCAGCCCTTTCCAGTGTGCAAGCTGGGAGACAAGAAGAGACAACACACCCCCTTACCATCACCACCATAAGCAACCTGCTGATCTGAAGAAACACAGGCCATGATGATAGCTATTAAGATAAAATACAATTTAGTGCTTGTAGTGTTTAGTGTTTCACTGACTTGGCAGGTCTAAAGTCAGTAGTCTGATCATCTATTTAGAAAATAACAACACACAATGTAGCATCTATGGGAGAATCTCCGGAAGGTGGTAGCCATTGTTAGTTACCTATTGTCTTATTTTGAAGTTCTGGATCATTTTCATTGCTTTGTTGGGTTGGGTTTATTCTGTTATGTTTTGTTGATTTTGTTATATCCAATGGCATGGGTAGCTATCTAGAAGATGGCTAGATATACTATGATAGCCATTTTGGGTTTACTGTTATCTTGTTTTGAAGTTCCTTTTGTGTTCATTTTTGTTTGTTTGTTTTTGTTGATCCTGTTCTGCTCTGTTTTGTTTGACTTTTACTATGTCTGAGGGTATGGGCAGCTATTTTGAGGACAACAAGAGGCATTATGGTAGCCACTGTTGATTTCCTATTGTCTTATTTTGGGGTCCTGTATCACTTGCACTGCTTTGTTTTGATTGGCTTTATTCTGTTGTATTTTGCTTGATTTTATTCTCTTTAAAATAAAAAAAACAAATTGTTAAACTTTTGTGTTTCAAAGGCAACCATCAAAAAATGAAAAAAAAACTATACAAAAAATTGGAGAAATGTGTGAAAATCATATAGCTGATAAAGCAAATTAACTAACAAACTCAGTAAGATTGTAGGATACAAGATCAATATACAAAAGTCAGTTGGACAGTGTCTAAAATAGATTAAGAGCTTTTAACGCTCAATAATAAAAAGAAAATCAAATTTAAAAATAAGCAAAGAATTTAAGTAGACATTTCTCCAAAGGACATAAACAAATGAGGTACAAGCACATGAAAAGATGCTACACATCATTAGCCACAAGGGAAAAGGAAATCAAAACCACAGTGAGATGCTACTTCACACTCACAGGAATGGTTATGATGAAAAAGACAGAAAAAATAAAGTATTGGGATGTAGAATGATTTCAACCTTTATACAATGCTAGTGAGAATGCAAAATGATATAATTACTTTGGCAAATAATTTGACAGTTCCTTAAAAAGTTAAACATATATTCATCATATGACCTAGCAATTCTATAACTCAGTATATATTCAAAAGAAATGGCAGTACAAAAATTTAGACATAAATATTCATAGCAAAATTATTCTTAATAGTCAAATGTAGAAACAACTCTAATATTCATCAACTGATAAACAGTTAACAAAATGCATTATAGTCGACCTTTGGAATATTAGCAATGAAAAATGATGTTCTGGTATGTACACCAACATAGATGAACCTTGAAAGCACAATCCTAAATGAAAGAAGCCAGGCACAAAACCACACATACTGTTAAATCCCATTGATATGAAATGCCCAGAACAGAAAAATCTGCAGAGATAGAAAATAGATTTTAGGTTGCCTAGGGCCTATGGAGAAGAGAGAAATGGTGAGGGAATGTTAATGGGTATGAGATTTCTTTTGGGGTGATGAAATGTTCTAAAATTAGATAGTAATGATGGTTGCACAACTCTGTGAATATATTAAAAACCACAGAATTGTGCAAGAGGCAAATTCTGTGTGAATTATATCTTGAATGAAACGTCTATTATAAAAATCAAAATAAGAGTCTTAAAGTTTCAGATTTTCAAGGAGTGAATTATGGTATCTTTCTCACTCAAAAGTCATGCTTTCATGGATCTGGTAAATGAGATGTACAAAAACAAACCTGGTTCTGTCCATTGTGCAAGATGGTATACCCCAAACCTAAAATGAACGTGGGGGGGAGATGAAACTTGAAAGTCTTAAAGCAGTTTCTCAAATTTCATTAAATTTCTCATGTATCTTATAAAAGGTGACTTAATTTGAAGCCAGTGGAATATTTTTCTTTTATCTACAAAAAATATATATGCTAGTTAAATAAAATTGAAATTCCCCATTTGATTACCATGCATCAATCAAACTCCTTTATTGCTAGTCACTTCTGACTAGTGCTTTATAAAAGATACCAGGCGCTTTATGTTTCTAAGTATTTTTAAATTTGAAAAGCTTAAATCAATCCTTGAAAGTGGGTGTCATCTTAAATGTTAAATATCCAACAAGAGGACAACTGTCTAACTCTATGAGAAACACACAGGTTTTTTCAGGGATACATAAAACGGAAATTATTCACAACACTACAAAGCCTTCAAATGTTTTCTGTAAACAGAATCTGTAGGTGGGAATGGCGGCGAGAACTGTGAGCTTTTGAGGCTGAAGTCTTTGTTTCTATGAGTTTTTTTTGTTTTTTTCTTTTTAACTTCTTTATTTGAAACACTGAAGGAGCACTTACTTCGCTTATTAGAGAACCTTGTTTGACTTAAAAAATCGGTCGGAAAGTAACTCTTTTAGAAAATTAAAATTGACTTCGGTAATTTCTTGTAGATCTAACGCCTTAAAAGTAAATCTATCTCAAGCTTTTCAACTGTCATTAACAACAATAAGAGTAAATTCATCTCAGACTTTTATACTGTCATTAGCAACACAAAAGCAAAAAAGTTTCACTTTTAATTTCACAAAAGGGAAACACTAAAATGTTCTTGACTCCCACAAATTAAAGAAAAAATAAAAAAGATAGAACAAAAACCTACTCAAGAGAGAGGAGGTGAGACTAAACATTTCATCCCTAACGTCTACTGTTCAGTTGAGATAGCAGAAGAGAGGAAGGAAACAGTGAGAGTTGTGGATTCTATTGCCTATGGCCGACAGGCTCCACTGAACAAAACGCAACTGACACATTTAATATCCTAGGCTCTTTTACAGAGCTCAGTAGAAGACTATTACAAACACAGTGTCAGAGAGATGTAGCTTCTCCCAAGATAAGGGAAGGCAGCCAAAATCTCAGAGTATAAGAAAGAAGGAGGATGGTCAGGATGCGAAGGGGCATAGAACTGATTTTTTTCAACAGCCATAGCAAATAGGAAAAACTTTCAGTGTTTTTCTCTAAAACACAGAAGCCTCAAAGAAATGAAGAGGTAAATGCCTGCCAAACAAGCCTAAAAGAAATTTTTAAAGGGCTAAAATGTTATGCTTAATATTTTGTCAAATAGAAAGTATTATATAAATATCAATTTTTGTTATTATTTAGTTTGTAACCCAAACTAAACATTGCAAAATACCTTAGTTTCCCTGTTATCTGTCTGATTTTGTTTGGCTCTATAATATGTGTGAAGAAATACTAGACCTATGTTTTCAATGTTTGTATCATAGAATACTAGACATGAGGTATTTTATAAGGCAGAGAAGATTCATGGTTAAATCAAACCCTAAAATATTTGGTATTATTTCCCATTTTGAGGAAATCATGATACACATGAGCCTAATACAGGCCTGGAGAAATAATATAGTACAGAAGCATGTTTGATTAAACATTTCCCAAACTTAGTTGATTACAGACCCCTTTTCCACATAGGACTTTTATCATTTCACAGACTTATTTGAGAAATACATTTTGAGAAACATTGATTTGCTCTCCTTCAAGGAGGACCAAGACAAGAAAATACTTTGTGACTCCCCAAAACAGTTTTTTTAAAATATAGCAATAGTGTTTCCCAACCACACAATGTAGAGATGGCTCTACTGGCTCCCATTGCCAGAAAATAAGTTACAAACCCACGTGGCATATAAAATCACTATAGTCTGGCCCTAATCCATTTCTTCCGCCCAGTTCATCTCCTCCCCACATGAACCCTAGTATAATCCCTGAAACTGACTTCCTACCACTCTCAGAGGATGCCTTGCCCTTTACCAATTAGAATCTCAGCACACCCCTCTATCTCTGTCCGAACGGTTCTCTGCCTGTGGCAACACCTGGACATTTACCTTCAAGAGTCAACTAAATGGCCCTTCCTCTGTAAAGCCTTCTGCAAACGATCTGAGTAGAGTTGGAGAGTTATTCCTCTGTACACCCCCACATTCCCTCCTACACCTCTGTCTATAGACTTCACATTATATTTTGAGGATGTGTTTAAACGGGACACATTGAATATAAGCTTCTCAAAACTCAAAGCTGAACAGCATGTACTGCAGCCATGTACTAATAGAAAAAAAGAAAAAAGTCAACGCCATGTGTAATTCTTCACACAGCAAGAACTTGTAGGTTTTGCCATATTTTAAACATTTATAGTTTCTACTATATCTTTGTGTTCAGTGAATATGCACGTGCTAAATGTATTTGATAATAAAATCTGTTCAAAGGATAAGCAATGCATAATGTTTATATAAAATAGCACTGCCTGATTGGACTTTAAAATACAAAGACTAATCACCAAAATATGCAATTAATAAATAGAATATGGATTCCACAACATTTAATTTACTGTAAGAAAAGCTATAAAATGTACAAAAAAGAAAAAATAACTATAAATGTATTAATATAATTTCAAATCTTTGAAAAATGTAAAATATAAGCAAGGATGGAATATATAAGACTTGAAATTAAGCTTTTTCCAAAATAAGATCCGATTTTAAAAAGATTTAAAAATAATATATTAATATAATAGCACATATTGAAAGAATGTGACATATATAGTGACTTAAAACTTACTGTACAAAATATTTTGAAGAACTGACTAAAACTATACCCAGACTTTTCTTGATCGGAGGCTGTGACAAGTAAGTGCAGTGTGATGCATCCAACACCATTCCCAAATGCCTTCTCCTTCTCCTTCTGCCACAAAGAGTCTAAATAGCTAGATGCCCATTCTCCCAACTTCCCTTGCAAGTAGAAGTTGGGTATGATGTTGTTCTGACAGAAGATGGAGGCAGAAGTGTCCAGGAAACATTGTTTACCAAACATAAAAGCAAAGGTTGAGAGACAAAAGTTCTTCTACCTTTCTTCCCCTCCAGTTTCTTCTCTGGTTAGGACAAGGATGGAAGCCTGAAGAAGCAATAAATAGCTGTCTTGTGACCATACAACCACAAGCATGGGGATAAAGGCATGGATAGAGAAACAGGCAGACAGGAAGAGCCCAAGACTCTCACAGTATTGTTGATCAGATGCCCACCATGTGGTAAGTGTGGTAAAATAAACCCCTATTTCTCTAAGCACCCATGATGGTTAATTTTATGTGTCTCCTTGACAGGGCCACAAAGGACTCAGACAATTGGGCAAACACTATGCTGGGTGTGCCTGTGAAAGTATTCTACTGATTCCCATTTGAATCAGTAGACTAAGTAAAGCAGTTTGCCTCCTCCAGGTGGGTTGGTCTCACCAACTGAAAGCATGGGTAGAACAAAAAGGCCAAGAAAGGGGCCTGACTGATTGAGCTGGGACACCAGTCTCCTCTTGCTTTCAGACTGGAACTCATGATATTATTTCTACTGGTTCTTGGCCCCACATGCTCAGATTGGAACCACAATATCAGCTCTCCTGGATCTCCTGCTTGCCACTGCAGATCTTGGGACTTGTCAGCCCCCATAATTAAGGCAATTCCTTAAAATGATATAGTCTCTCCCTTTCTCTGTCTCTCTGATTGTCATTCTGCCTATGTCTCATTCAATCTCTGTCTCTTATTCTCTCTCTCCTTCTCTGTCTCTGTCTCTCTCCACAACACACACACACACACACACACACACACACACAGCACATTGGTTCTGTTTCTCTGGAGAACTCTCATACAGCCATCATTAGTCAGATTATCTTTTATCTACAGCCAAATACATTTCCAATGTTTGCAATGACCAAAGTAGATATTTCAATGCCTTACATATTTTTAAAGTTATAAATACTAAACCTTTTCTTTTATAAATGTATCATACCAAGTAAATGAATCCAAATTACAATTACTGTAAAAAGCTATAACATACCTAAATTAAAATAAAAGCCAATATTGTGCGAACTGTGGAAAAAATTGTATGTATAGCCCTTCCTACTGCTACTATAAATTAGTTTGATCTTTCTAGAGTGAAATCTACCAATATACAGCAAAATCTATTTTTAAAAATAATACTTTGTTCTGTTTGTTTTGCTTTGGAGAAGAAATTCTTTGGCAATATAAAAAAGAAATCATATGTACTAAGATGTTTGCTGAGTCTCTGTGTATAAATGTTTCCACAACATATCTAGAGAAAATCAGAGGAACTTCAGAAGACATAGCAGCAAAATGGGAGACTTCTGGCATGTAAATGTCCAAAAGCAGTACGTGGAACCATGGAGATGAAATAACAGTTAAAAAAGAAGAACTGAACACAGTATGCACATGACAAAGGTCAAACATGAATTTATAGTGATGTCAACTAAGCTAACGTTCACTTGGTCTTTGAAAAATTTCAGTTATCCTGTTAAACTGCAATCAAGTCAAGCACAGCATTGCTAGTAAACAGAATTAAATTCTTAAAAGTATGAGCCACAGTAGCAAAAAACCTGGAAGCAAAGCCTGAAGCTACCACAGTAGCAATCTGAATACTTGCAATTCAAACTCAGAGACATTTGAGCACCTGTGCCAAATTAACAGAAAAATATCAATGTTTTTTCTTCCACTGTCAGTTACAGGATATACTTGCAGCTGAATCCTTCTGCAGTGCCAGTCAGGCAACATACGATCCAGGCAGAATTGAAATGCTAATATTTCCCTGCTGCCAATCACACTTCTGTTCAAAGAATCTTCCTATACATCTGGCAGTGTTTTAACTGTTTATTCACGTTTGTGTACATATTACCTTCAGCGGTAACTGATACATATTTCAGTCTTCTAATCCTTACAAAAGTCACATATGAGACTTGTGTCCCACATAATGATACAGAAATGCAATAATTAATTCTGAAGAGATGGCTGGCACAGGTAAAACCTCTGTGAAGTAGTTAGTAACTTCAAAAGAGGAAACAATATCCAAAGAGCATCTGTACATCATTATCAACATATTTGCTTAGATGATATATTTCCATGAATTGAAAATGAATGAAGCTTGATTTGGTTTAAAAATTTCCTCCCTCTGGTTGTTTTTTTCTTTTTTTAATACAGTGTCTTGCTATGTTGTCCAGGCTGATTTCCAACTGAAGGCCTCAAGCAATCCTCCTTGTCAGACTCCCAAGTAGCTACAACTATAGTTGTGTGCCAATATGCCCAGCTCAGTGACATATTACATTTTAGTTTGGTACCAGCTTTTTTCTTCTTACTAGTTTTAGCCATCATGGAGAAGTTTTGACCCCACAGATACAAGGACAAGTAACAATGAAGGAGTTGTTCCATCAACCCCCAAAGCATTCCATCAGACCCACAAAACACCACCAAGAGATGTCAGGCTTTCTAAGAGGGTATGGAGCAGTCTAAATCAATCAATGACAATAATAGCTGGCACTTACTGAGTTCATGCTATGTGCCTGCCACTGATCTGTGTTTTACATGCTTTAAGTCTCTCCCAAGTATTACAATCCTATGGAACAAAGACTTGAACTGCCCCTATTTCAGAAAACTGAAATACAAGTAGGGTAAGCCATTCACACAGCTAAAATTTGACAAAGCTATAACTGAATTCTTGCAATCTGGTTCAAGTCATACTCATAACTCTATCGAATCTTACCAT
Organism: Dasyprocta punctata; assembly: GCA_004363535.1. Classification (NCBI taxonomy): domain Eukaryota; kingdom Metazoa; phylum Chordata; class Mammalia; order Rodentia; family Dasyproctidae; genus Dasyprocta; species Dasyprocta punctata. The sequence goes on along the minus strand of RJWM01001842.1, from coordinate 10,116 downwards.
AGTGCCACCACCATTCTGATGATGAGAATAATGATGATGACAATTGTTGATAGCAATAAAAATAATTGCTATCTACTGTCTGTTTGTGACATGGACTTAGCTGAACAATTTCATACACTACCTTATTTAATCTTCACATTAATTCTGAGATAGGTGCCAAGATATTCATTTCTGAAATGAACTGACAAATACAGAATCCATTACTAGGTGGAGTGCTCTGAACAAGAAATGGTGAAGTTTGAGGCCAGATTTTTATTTTTTCTAGATTTGGGAGAACCTATTCAGGCCCCATGATATTTATGAATCTTTTATTTCCAATAGATAGAATGAAAGAAACAATATATTTTAACGTGTAGCACTTGCACTGTGCCTGACATGACATATGGTTCATAAATGGTGGCTATCATCATCATTGCTAATGAAATGCAAACAGTTTTATATTGAAATATCACACAGCATTGTATTGATTTACAAGTTTCACACCCATTTATGTACCTTTATTCTTCCAAACCATCAGTTCCACGAGAACTAAGACATTATCTTCTTTTGTTTTTGTGTCTCCACTGTCTCTAGCACGATTTCTGGTCCATATTAGGCACTCCAAAAACACTAATTCCGTTTTCCAACCTGTGGCCTATTACCAGCAACTTTCTTTCATCCTAACATCATCTATGTGAACTTCACTTTCAGCTTTTCTCCAGGCAAATCCTACCACTCACTGATCATGTATTAATGACAGAATAACATAGAGGGTTTGCTAAAACAGACTGCTGGATCCAACCTCTAGAATTTTTTATTCAGTAGAAGCCAGGAAACTTTTATTTCAAACAAATTCCAAGGTGATGCTAAGGCTCTTGGTCTAAAGTATTGGAGAGTTTAAGCCCTGGCAAGAAGAAAGGGTTTATTCAATGATAGGTCTTTATCCATGAGAAAAAAATACTCACAGTAGAGGGTAGACATTCACTTCTACCGAGTCGTCCCCAAATACACGTAGGTATACCTTACGTGTGCAACACTAATGAAAGTGTCATGAAAGAGTCAGTCCCTGTTCTCAAGAAACTGACATGTGTTTAATTCTAAGTGTGACCCTCAAGTTAAAGACTTAATGGTTGTAGCCACAAAACTACTCACACTCACATAACACAAGGAGTGTTATCCCTCCAGAGCCAGCTCTACAGTACACACCACCATTACTGCAGTAATGGTTCATTGCTCTAGACATTTTAGGAGTTTTCCTTTGAAATTGCCTTCAGACCATTAGGCAACCTTCCAAATGGTCTAAATGAAGGCAAAATTTGGTGCTTTAAAATTTGAATCGATGTTTGGACCCAGCCAAATATGATGAATGAATGATTTGAGACTAAGCCAAGATATGTGATAAAATAATGAGACTGGTTTTTAATTTGTGACTCATCAATGGATTCTAAGGACAATTTCAAATGACAAACATTAGAAATGTTTATTTACATTACTGGCATCTGCGTTAGGATATGCATTTAGACCTAGGAGTTATTTACACAGCAATACTGAATAGATGTACATTTGTTCAAAAAAACTTTAAAAATTATTTATCGCAAAGTATTTCAAAACATTACAACAAACTAAAAACTCAATAATGAGGAAATTGTGATATAAATTATGGTGTTCAATTTCAATGAATATTTTACAGTCATTAAAATGTTAATTATGAAGCCTAGAATATAATACAAAAATTTTTGATATAAAGCACATGCCAAATTGGATATAAACTATGATAAGATGTATGAAATTTTGCACACAATGAACAGAAGGAATAGGGGGTAACAGAAATAACGTTTGGATAACAGAAAAAATAACAGAATGCTTTTTCTTTTGAACTTGACAGGAAAGACTATACAAAGGATGGTTAAAGTTATAACAGATAACTCTTTAACCCCCCCAAAGCCATATTTTGGAGAATATTTAATGCTATAAGAAAAATTTTTAAAACATTTCAAAATTTTGCATATGTTTGTACCCTAACTTTGTAAACATGCAAATTTATATAGCAAAATATGACAAGATACAAAATAGAAGAAAAATAAAAGTGGTTTTATCTGGATGGTAAGATCATGATTTTTTAAAACCTTTCTACATTTTATAAATTTGTGAAAAGTGCAATATTACATTTATAACCAGAGAAAGTATGAAGTATTTTAAGCTAAAATAACATCAACCTATATGATGCTTTAAATTTCTTTTATTTTTTATTTATTTTTTTTTATTTTTTTTTTTTTGCGGCACCGGGGATCGAACTCACAACCTCTCGCCTGCCAGGGCAGGCGCTTAAGCCGATGAGCCAAACTCCCAGCCCTAGTTTTTTTTTTTTTTTTTTTTTTTTGAGGCAGGGTCGCACTATGTAGCTCAGGCCAGCCTTGTGCTCGCGGTGTAGCCCAAGCGGGCCTCGAACTCACAACGCTCCACCTACCTCATAAATTTCTTCAAAAAGCCATAAGTTCAGCTGCTTTTTTAACCTCCTGACTTGAATATAAAATGTCAGCTTTAATATTATCTTATTTCCCTTTATTTATATGCCTTTCTTCAAACACCCTTTGTTAAGTAGCATTATACTGATTAATAGCGATGAGTTAAGCAGACAGATTATCAAAGGATTAGATTTGGTGCTGAGTTTTGAGGAATTAATGGGTGTTCCTGCATTCATTTTGCAGAAATTGATGAATTAAAGTTTTCTTTCAAAGAGAAACTACATTTTAAATAAAACAGAAAAGCAAAGGCAGGGATAAGAAGCATCACCAAGAATTTAGCATTCATGTGAAATTCCACAAAACAGACTGAATTCTTGTGTCATGAAGAAAATAGGTGATGATAGGGAATAAATCCCTGCAAGCCAGAAGGGATGGGAGTGACGGACTGTTGGGCAGCTCAAATACACTGTTTACTTGAGGTAAAATACTTTCTTCTGGTATTTTGAAGTAAGCAAATACATTTCTAACCACAAAGTCAAAGTAAAAATAGGACATTAGTAAAAAAGGCATTTTATAAACATCTGGATAGTGTGTTCTTAAGGCCTAAGCCTAAAGATTCAAGAATCAGCTGGCAACAATTCTAAATCTATCACTGATTAAACACTTTTCAAGCATAAAACCTGTAGTACTTGTTGTGGTTTCCAATTGCACTGGGACATTCCGTAAGATTTAATCTGTTTCATAAACAAGATGGTGAGGTATAGTTTAAATTTAGACTATAAATTTTAAAAGGGAGGGGCAAGAAAAATCATCCAAAATAGAAGTTAATCAAATGGAGACATTATTTCTACATTTTGTGCTATAATTTAACTTCTGTGAGAAATTAACACCTACAAATCTTGCCAAATTATTATAGACAGCCAAGTTAGGTAAAATATTATAGGTAGTCAAACAGGGCTAGGCCCTTGAAGTAGTCAGTGTAGAGTATGAGGATACATTACAACTGTGGCTGGAGGTGCATCTGTTGAAGGTCAGGCCTCAAAATAAAGATGGAATGACCAGGCCTACATTCCTCCCCAAGGGATAAGTGGTATAGCCTACTCCAATAAACTCTAGATACCAGACATCACTCACCCAAATGGGTGACCAGGGCCTCCTGATCCATCCCTTCCTAAAATGGTCTTTGTTCTTTCCATGTACACTCTCCATGTAACTTGCTTCCCCACTGGATCAATATTACCTCAGTAGCTATACTTGTAATCAATTTTTTTTTTTTTGGTACCAGAGATCGAACTCACAACCTTGCTGAGCTAAATAAATCCTAGGCTATCCTGTAATCTTACTGATCATAGTTTTGATCCACATTGTACCCACCTCATGATTTTGTACTCACCTCATGATTGCACTCTATAAAACTTCCTGTGAGAAGTGGGCTTGTTGGCAGTTCACTTTAGGGTCTCCTCCTGTCTCTCAGGAGCTATCTCTCTCAATACATTCTTCCTATTCATAACCTCCATTGTTCCTTAGAATTCATTCTACAATTTTGGGGAACACAAACTCAGTGGACCTGACATTTAGCAGGTTGGAAGTTTATATATCAAAGTTATATAAAATACCATTAAATGACTAATGAAATCTCCACAATCTGTTCACTGTACAGGTAATTTCTGCTTTTAAATAACAAGACATATGTAATTTTAAAAGTTTTTTCTAGTTGTTTTCCAAGAATACTATGTGATCTAATAAGTCTCATTTACTGAGACATTTTTCTGAGCTACATAGTATAATGGCTTAAAACTGCCAACAATTTGCTGAGTTTGTCATGAGCCTCCTGCCTTTATTAAAAGCAAATCATTCATAAAATCTGTGACTAAGTACATTTACCAGTTACCAGAATTTAAACATTTGGGTACCCCATACATTTTGGAAACCAAACACTTCCAGCTCACTAAAAGAGAGAAAAGGAACTCATGAAATACATTAACTCACTCTGGACATTTGATCATTTAATTAGAAACATTATGTCAATTTTTAAAAAATACCTATTGAGGGCCTAATTGAATCAGGTTCTGTGTGAGACAGTGGAAGCTACATATACGAACAAAACAAATGCAATTCCTATCTTCTAAGGGAAAAAAATTCACAGGTTTTGCAAAAGCTCCAGATTGGTATCCAAAACAATATGTCACACTCAGGGCCACCATCCCACTCCCTGAGGCAGATATGATTTATAAAACTCTGTACATTTAGCACATAGTATTCACCCTAAAACATACACAGTAGGATCTTAAATAATTGCTGAATTACTTGAAAAGATGTATATTAATATGTTCACTACTGAATGACAATGAATTTAATACTCACAATTCAAGTTTAGGAAAAATTTAACCTCTCCTTCATATCTGTGCTTTCTCTAACAGTTCTCTAACCTCATGGGCCTATTTAAAATCAGTATCATCTGAATTTCTAACAAAGTAGGACAAAGACTCAGTCACACAGTAACTCTAGGAAAAGTTCAGTTTAAGAGGCAAGGACATGTTGCAAGCCCTCCAAAGTCAAATAAATGGAAGCTGAGTGAAACAGGAACTCAATAAATAACCGCCCTCCCCAGGGCAGCTTATTGACTGCAGACACCAAAGCAGGTCGTGTGGGCTCACCTGCACAAGGCAGGAGACACGTGGGCACTCATCTGTGTGCTGCTCGTACTAAGTCCAATGTGTGCAGAGTCCCCTTCTCTGCTCTTTCTCCTCAAGGCACAGACAATTGTGGTGGTTTAATCTCAGCTTCTACCTTTCTACGCCAGACGCATTCACAGGGTCTCGCTGAGTGAGAGGGCCAGCCTTTCAAGGGCTCAAACTGAATAGAGCTCTGCTAACATCCAGGGAACACTGATTTTATTTTGAATCCTGAAGAAGGAGAGTTGCCATGTGAACCTGAGAGATCAAGGTTCAAATCCAGCTTTAACACTAGCAGTATCACCTAGAGTAACCTTTATAACCAGACTAAGCCTCAGATTTCTTGGTTATAAATGGAGATGATACTTTGCTAGAATTGCTGAGCCTTCAGAACACCTTCCACACAAAATGCCCAGCACACTGGAATTGTGAAAGGCAGCGATCATGAGTATTCTGTGCTGTGGGGTCACCTACTTTCCTACGCATTCAGAGGCTCAAAACCCCACCCTACATTCATGCCTTCCTCCACAGACCCCACCCCAGCCATGCTGCAATTTTTATAATTTTCTTACTAGATGAATATCAATAATACCTAACACTTTAATTGTCACTTAGAATTCACTAAGCATGTTCTCCTAAGTTTTATCCACTTATCACAACAATCCCATAAAGTAGGTACAGCTAACCAGGAAAAATGATGGACACTGAATTTGCCCAATACCACACAAATAATAATGAAAGGAACTGGAATTTCAGTACTTAGAATAAATGTTTTATGGGGAGTTGTGCTGTGTCTCACTTTTCTTCCTATGCTATGCCTCATTCCAAAGCACCATTAGCTTTGGTGCTTATTTTGTTCCATTTGAAAAAACAGAGGCCAGGCAGATTTCATACACTTTTAGATATTCTTGCAGTAAGGATTATTTACTCGCTGGGGATGTAGCTAAGCAGCACAGCACCTACCTGGCAAGGGTAAGGTCGTGAATTTGATTGCGGCACCAAAAACTAAACTAAACTAAACTAAACTAAACTAAACTAAACTAAACTAAAAACTAAACTAAAAACTAAACTAAACTAAACTAAACTAAACAAGTATAACATTTAAAATATAAGGATATTTACTCAAAATTCATCTAACAAGCCTTTATTGAGGCACTGCTCTAGGTTTGGAAGATATAGCACATTAGTTTGTTATCATGATTTGTGAGCTTTTTGGGTCTCTTATGAGCCTACACTACATTGCTATACTTTGAAAGTATAGAACACAGAGCTCTTTTCTGTAATGCTGCTCTGCAAACACCCTGTGGGAGGTTTCTGTAACCCTTATGAACACCTGCCTCAGTAGACGTCTTATGAGTCCAGTTTATAGCTCTGAAGTTTCTGCAGCCTTTTCCTTCTCCTGTTGGGAAGAAGGAAAAGCATGGGGTGAGGGTGGTGGTCATGCATAAAGTTTCCAAGAACTTTCAAGAAATAATAGAGAAGTCAGGCATGATGGTGCAAGTCTGAAATCCCAGCACTCGGGAAGCTGAGGCAGGAGAACTGTTGCAAGTTCAAGATCAGCCTGGTCAACAAAGTGAGGCCAAGCCCAGCCTGAAGAGCATATCGAAACTCTGTCTCAAAAAGAGAATAATCATAATCATAATCGCAATTGTAATAGAACCCCAGATGGCAATATTTTATTATCTTCTCCAACTAAGAGACTATGGCTGGCAAATCCCCAGCTCTGAAGAGTGGGAATTGAAACAGGGCAGCCATACTAGGTGCCCTGGTCACTTTAGGCCTCAGGTTATAGAACAAGCTGATTAGTAAGTGGGAGGGAAACACTGTCCTCCATCTCCCAACCCTACCTCTTAAACAAGCCACTCTTTTCTTTACATTTCTCAATATCTTTTTATAACTCAATATTCTTTTTATAACTATCTATATGCATCTAGTTTGTGTCTAGACAAAAGTATTACTGGCCATTGCTGGTTGTAAACATTTACTATATAGCTTAAAATTATGAAGTCCAGTAAGAATTACGCATAGTATTAAGATATTAAGTCTGATTTGTTAGCAACTGTGCAAAAGTCAATATCCAAGTCATCAATGAGTTCTGGGTCTTCACTGGTTGTCATTTAAGCAGCATGATCATCTGCTTACAACTCTGAAAGCAACTGTCCAGCCAAGACTGTCTGTTTTTCCTCCCTGGAATTCCTGGGAAATTCCATCACTGGTTCACTATGATGTACAGCTGCTAACCTGAGAAAAACACAACAAAGCCATAACCAAGCACTAAAAGTGGAAAACAACCAAGCTAGAACCAAAACTTTCTCTCAAACCCTAGAAAAAGAGTACAATAGTCATTAACGAAGCAGACCCACAGTCAGTCACTACATTCTTCACTATAAGACACCTTGGCATTTCTTTTTCTTCCCCACATTTCATATTAGGTACAAAAGAAATAAGCCTCACCAATTCAGCTTCAACTCTTCTTTCTTTTATTCATCACCTTTGTCACACATCTCTTTCTGCCCAACTTGCTCACCTCCTCTGCCTGTATAAACAGACACCTTTTTAATCCTTTGAAAATTTCTTCTCCTACCATGTATTCAACTTTCATAGCTATTTGAAGATACGTTTCCTGCCCCAAGGCTGAACCTCCAATTTAGACCTCTCTTCCAAGTTCCTAACACTTACTTTCATTTACCATCTCTAGCTGGATTGGGTCCCAAACCCCGACCATCCTCCCTCGCTTATTCCAAGCATAATTCCTTTGTATTTTTGTATCTGCTATTGGCCTGAAATCCTACAAACTAAGCTACAATTAACTTATTCCCTTTACTTCTGAATTGTTTAGGATTAAATTCTATCAGAATCTCAAAACTCAAATGGCTTCTAAAAAGTAATTTATTCCTCTGTCATATAGAAGTCTAATGGAATTAAATCGAGGAATGGTATGAAAATTCTACTACTTGAAGTTGTCAGGCTACCTCTACTTCATCCCTCCAACATGCTGAAGGACCAAGCAGAAAGGAGATGTAGATCAAAATGGATGGCATGTGGCCTAAGCAGCAGATAGAAATGATAAAGAAGACAGAAATAACATGCTGTGCCAACCATCTTTTAGGCTAAGATGTTAGAAATCACTGCATGATACTTCTTAACACAACTTAGTCACACAGGTACGTACAGCTGTAAGAAATATGGGAAAACATGGCTTTGCTTCCTGTTAAAAAATGAGAGTTTTCATTACTGTGAAAGGGAAAAACAGATAGATATTCAAGTGTCTGACACCACATTTCATATCTAATGGTGCTGAGTCTTTGTTTTATCTTTTCAGTGAAACTGGCACCAGCACTGTTACTAGAATAAAATTTCCAATTCTAACTTTTAAGCACATCAACTACAAGCCAAAATTTTTGACCTTTCAAAGCCTAGGAAATTTCCTTAACTAGCTCCTTAGGAGCTCCCAAAATTTGACCACAAACTACTTTGCTGATCTTTTCTAACATATTGTCCAAGCTTGAGACAGCCTAACTACCTACCATAATAATCGCTACCATGTATTGAGTGCCAGAAGCTTACACAGATTATGACCAGTCTTTATATACACATATATACTAATGCAAAACTCAGCGTTATTGTCCTTCTTTTAAATACATCAGAGATTCAGAAAGGATAACTAACCTGCATCTAGGCCAGCATCTATAAGTAGAAGGGCTAGGATTTGAAGACATAATGTGAAACCTGAAATACATTGCTTCTCTGCATCAAACAAGCTGTCCTTCATGATACTGCTGATGCAGTTACCTCGCCCATGATGACTGTATCCTCTTTGCTTTGCGCTCCTACCACTTCTTGATGTTCAAACCATCTTACTATCTCCTTCTCTCATTTGTCTGCTTTCTCTCCCTGTATTCCTGTAGGGGAATTAAAAATTGTAAATAAAGCCTACCGAGGATACCCATCAAGACCAAGCAGACATGGCCATGTCCAGATAAGCTCCAACTAACTTATTTCCTTTACTCCTGAATTGTTCCTTTATGAAAGCTTGCCTAACTGATGCCGTTGCAATGTAACTTAAAATGTAACAGGACATTTCTTCCTCTGCATAACCTATGCTTTGTATAACTGATGGCCTTAGGATATAACCTAAAATGTTTAAACTCCATTAGCAACCCAAAATGTCACCAGCCCTCCAATCATAATGCACCAAATCTTCTTTTGTACCTCCCTACTTGCCTTTCCCATAAAGGCCCCAGAACCCCGCTGAGCGAGGCTGACTCTTTGGGGAGAAATTCCCAATCAAACTCACTGGTGTAATAAACTGCCTCCTAACCCTCCTCTGTGCTGTTTCTTCCTGCATCTGGTCTGTTTTTGATGACATCTCCACTCCCAACAATCTAAAGCACTTTCCTCTCAGAGCATTCACAATATTTCATCTCTTTTCCTTATAAAGTCTTAATCATATTCTACCTCCTATCATGGCATGCTCTAGCTCAGCCTCCCTTCTCTGTGGACTTCTTATTACCAGAGTACTGAGCCCATGCGTTGGTCATATGCACGCCTTCTGTGAGGAGTACTGGCTGCCAGATATTCTAAGGAATCTCTAACTTTTGTTTAATGAATAAATCTGAATTTAAACATATCACATTTGCTTAAGAATAGGAACATCTGTTTTAGATGTATCTCCATATACTGTTGAGCATGTTCTCTGCAAACAACTCCTGATGCCAGAATTAGCAAGGGAAGTGAGAATGTGAAGAATTTATCACAGCCCAGTGATACCGCGTCACGTATTTACATCTTTGGGGTCACGATGTACTAATTGAGAAAGAGAAGATCTTGAAAGTTTTGTGATCTGAACAACCTTCCTCAATCCTGCTTCTTCTTCCCCTTTCCACTCATTTTGTCTTTTCAGTTCTGACCTCATTCCATTAATGTTTTGCCCCTTGCACTGTTCTTCCCATTTTCTGCTTAGTCTTAGACATAAGATTCTAAATTACTATAAAAAG